>CM055275.1:26512226-26571265 GCA_029237695.1 Conchocele bisecta | reverse complement strand
TGTGATAAATTTGAAATTTACTGCAAAAAGCACAAATAAGTGAATTTTTAAATGTGTTTTATATTTTTTTATCATTTGTTCCCTATTTAATAAGGAAGAAAATCAATAATACATTTGTAACAGTAAAATACACATTGAATTTGAAATCTGGGGGTATAATACACTATAATTCCAGCACAAAAATATTTACGCAATTCCCTAACATTTGATTGGTCCGTAGCAAGTCTCTGTCCAAAAGTTATATCCCAGTAAACTCCCATACCGAACTACTTTCCATAACCGTCAGGCGCAGTTAAAATAATTCTTAAGAAAACGGAAAATAAACACATTTTCTTGATGAATTTATTTCAAATGCTGGAATTATAAGGAATGAATGGCCTTTTTGTGGAATTTATCGGGGATATAAACTTGAAAAAGTCGCGGGAATACTGGACGAGGCCTTCCGGCCTTCGTCCAGTATTCCCGCGACTTTTCCAAGTTTATACCCCGATAAATTCCACAAAAAGCCATTCATTCCTATATAAGATACAAAACTTATCTGCAGCTCTGGGTCCTACTGCAGCATTGGCGGCAGTTCACTGTTGTTTTACACTTTTGGGGGATAGGTTTGTGGTGTAGAATGCAGGACTTCAATACTGTTGTGGTTGTAGGTTGTGAGTTCAAAACTTAACCTACGGCATGAAAATACTTTCATAGTATTTCCATCCCACTCGTCTGTCGGATGAGACCCCATTCATCAACTTTTCATCTCATTTACAAAAATATCAGTTTCTGTAAATATTTTTCATGCAAAATTGCACACCTTAACATATCCAAATTCATTACAGTTAGAGGTGAAAGGGTTAAGTATAAAATCACATGGATTGTCTGATATGTCAGCTCCACCTGTAGTAATCCATCTGTGCGGTATGTCTGTTGCAGCCTGGAACTGCGGGAGCTGGAATCCAAGTTGAAGTCGGCCTACATGAACAAGGAGCGGGTCGCCCAGATGGCCGAGAAGGAGGCCGTCAAGTTTGACGTCATGGTCAGTTTTCTTACTTTAAATACACTGGTCCCCATACTATGGTCAGCCCTGTAACCTCTACCTTACATCGCCATAGTGATCCACTGTAATTATCATAGACCTTTCAGGACAATGATATTTTGAACAATGAGTGGGACAAACATCAGGCATCGAAAGAGGAGATTCAAGCCAAATCTAAGGCCCGCCCTATATCAGAATCTGACAGATGGGGACATAAAAAAACTTGTGATCCATGGGCACGAAGAAGACTTATGTATGGCCGGTGATGCAGAACCTTCATTATAAACCATGTCATAAAATTTAACATGAATAAACCATCGCATATCAATTGGCATATAAATTAAGTCCTGGAATATTAGTCAATTAAACCATCAATTAACATGGCATGATATGCCATGTTAATTGATGGTTTAATTGACTAATATTAACCATGTTGTATCAATTAAACCATTGCACATCAATTACCATGTCATTTAAATCTTTAAACCATGGCATATGAATCTACTGTCTGTTTCACGAAAGCTGCCCAAATTTTTCGGCCATATAAACAATTCAAAAACCATATTTTTTTCGATAATATTAAATTAAAGCAAAATTTAAGAATGAGCCTTCTTTTTATTTCGTGAAATTTGGTCAAATATTGGTTTTATTACGAAAAATTGATTTCTCTATGGGAATTTAACATGGGGGGAAAAGAGGTAGAGGACTTGTGGGTGGAGTCAAAAAACTTTTTTTTTTGGAAATTGACTCCGAGACCTGGCTAGATAGCTTGGAAATGATCTAACTAAGAAAACAAAAGTTAAATTTTAAAAATCGGTCCAGTATTTCTGAAATTCTAAAAGATTTCCCCATGTTAAATCCCCATAGACATCTTCACTATGTCTATGGGGATTTATCATGGGGAAATTTTGTTTTCGCAATAAAATAAATATTTCACCAAATTTCACAAAATAAAAAGAAGGCTCATTGTTACATTTTCCTTTAATTTAATATAAAAAAAAATACTGTTTTTGAATTGTTTATATGGCCGTAAAATTTGGGCAGCTTTCGTGAAACAGACAGTAGAAATGCCCATGTTACAGCGGCGGGACGCGGAGATAGCGAGACAGATGCAGGATGAGCATGAGCGGGCCGGGGTGGCGGAGGCGGCGCGGGAGGCGGAGCGGTACAGGGAGTCGGTGCGCTACCAACAGGAGCTGGAGAGGCAGCTGGAGGAGCAGGAGGAGAAGAAGCAGACCGCATACGAGGAGTTCCTCAAGGAGAAACTCATGATCGACGAGATTGTCAGGAAGATCTACGAGGAGGACCAAAGGTAGGTTACATTCTCCCAATCTCTTTGTAATCTTGACTTCTTTCTGCTGACTATCACATGGAACATCATGCCTCAACAGAAGCTGATGATCGATGATATTTTCCTCAATAGGTCAAGGATGGGTTGTGGCCTAGGGGTTAGAGCACCTGACTTCCAATCCGGAAGACATATTCATGATATTTATATGGAGAAATAAGAAAATATGATGATTTCTTGTCCGCTATTTTTGAACTATTTATAGCCCACAAGTTTCCCAGCATGCAAAGAGTTACGGTATATACATTTTCTAGCCTTGTCTGATAAACAAAAAACACTAGCCTGTATTCTCTATAGTTGACAGACAAACTGGCAGAATCCACATGTATTGGCTAGTTGGTGACACAGGTTGAAGTAACGGACCGAGGTCTATAAATACATTAAATATGCCTAAAAGCATCAATAAATGAAGAAAAAAATAAGTCTATATGGAGGGAGTAAAAAAAATTTTTTAGCTTATTTTTTTTTCATTTATTGATGCTTTTAGGCATTTTTAACCCTTTGAACCCGAAAGCCCGCTATATCTGTTTATGCGAACAGTGCAGATCCAGATGAGCCGGCTCGTAACGAGCCGTCTCATCAGGATCTGCACTGTTTGAAAGTAATTTTCATATTTTTGAGAACAACAAATACCCCCTTTTCATAAATGGACGAATCTGAAAATCATTTTGTGACCATTGGATTGGTCGGAACATTAGCATATCACAGTCCATTCCAGTTCCTTAGGGTTGAAAGGGTTAATGTATTTATAGACCTCGGTGTGTTACTTCAACCTTTACCAATCAATCATCACATCAATGCAGCCACACCTGTCCTGTATTTTCCCAGGGAGCCTGAGCTAACTTTGCCACAGAGTTACAGATAAGTTTTGTATCTAAAGAGTATTATACCCCCATACAGGGATTCCGCTGGCGATCGCCACTTTTGCAATTGGCGATAAAAATAAACAATTGGCGATAAAAATTTTTTTTTTCGAAAATTGTAATTTTTTATCGCCAATTGTTTATTTTTATCCTATTTGTTATTCCTTTTTTTTTTCTTTGAAGTGGCGATTTTTTTTATACCATATTTCAAATTCAATGCATATTTTACTTTTACAAATGTAGTATTGATTTTCTTCCTCTGACATTAAATAGAGATCAAATGATAAAAAAATAAAAAATTACATAGTTGAGCTGCAAAAAGCTGCAGCTAAACTAAGTAAATGTTCAACTTTATTACAATATCTTCACTACTCAGTCAATTTGAAAATCAATTCATATTTTCACATTGCTGTGAGTATTTTGTACTGCCACTTTTGTTAATTGCTAAAATAGTGTGTAAAATACACTATTACGCACCTTATCTGCAGCTCTGAATCCAGCCATTCGTCCTGTATATTCGCAGGGAGCGTGAGCTGGCCCTACACAAACAGCAGGCGACCCAGGCCTTCATCGAGGACTTCAAGGAGGCGCGGATGCAGTGGAAGGAGAAGGAGAGACAGAGGATGGAGGAGGAGAACCGCCGCATCCTCGAGTTCTCGCAGCTCCAGCAGCAACGAGAGTCCGACCGCCTCGCATCCAAACAGGCGAAAGAACAATCGATGGCCAAGGTCCAACAGGCTGTGAGTATCCGTCTCATATGAGACATGCCATGTGATTTTGTATAGGAATTAATGGCCTTTTTGTGAAATTTATCGGGGTATAAACTTGGAAAAGTCGCGGGAATACTGGACGAAGGCCGGAAGGCCTGGTCCAGTATTCCCACGACTTTTCCAAGTTTATATCCCCTATAAATTCCACAAAAAGGCCATTCATTCCTTATAATTCCAGCATTTCAAATAAATTCATCAAGAAAATGTGTTTATTTTCCGTTTTCTTAAGAATTATTTTAACTGCGCCTCACGGTTACTGAAATTAGTTCGGCGTGGGAGTTTACTGGGATATAAATTTTGGACAGAGACTTGCTACGGGCCAATCAAATGTTAGGGAATTGTGTAAATATTTTTGTGCTGGAATTATTACGTAACATGTATGATATCTCATTAAAAATATTTACAAAATTGAAAGTTGACAAAATTTCATAGCAAATGCAGAAATCTCAATTTAATAAATACGCTATCCTGATTAAAGAGATTTAAGAGAAAAAATATACTCTGTAAGGACTTATCTTCTAATTATGTGGCTTTTCAAACGTTTGATTAAAATTTGTTTCCTGATTATGGGCCTGGAGCTCTCAATGTCCGTTATTTGTCTAGTGGGCTTCATTTCCAAAGGCTATTGGTTCAATCACCGCCGTAGGTAGTTCCAAACCACTTGTCTTTCGGTTTACATTTGAAAACTAGGCCCCGTCTCTATATGACCTCAACTTTTGCTCTATGTTAAACATTTTGCCTTTCTCCTTTTCAATTCCTTCATGAACAAATTACATCTCACCGGTCCTTCGGTGGAGGCATGAAAATGACGCTCCAACGAGAGCTCCAGTTAAGGTGCGTAATTGGACCAAATTTTCCGGGTATTTTTCTTATTTCTTCACGAAAAATGGCAAGTTGGGATTGCTTTAGAATCGTCTCATCGAGACGATTCTAAAGCACTCCCAACTTGCCAATTTTGGCGAAGAAATAACGAAAGTCTCCCCAAATCTGATCAAATTACGCACCTTACCTGGAGCTCTGGCTCCAACTGTACATGACCTTTGCTGTTGCTGGGATGTTAAACATGGTGGAAACTATATCCAGTGTTTTATCTACCATTTTGGGTTTGTGTGTCAAATTAAGGTCTTCTGGAAAAAAATGGCGTGTCATACTATGGAAAAATAATAAAATTTCTGAATTTTGGTGTGTGGAATCCAAAAAATTCTCCATTGTCTATATTTATATAACTATATCTATGTACATGTATTGTATTACAGTTGGCGGAGGAGATCTCGAAGAAGGACGAGGAACGTGAGGAGATGGAGAGATCCGCATGGAGCTTCACCTGGAGGAGCAGGAGGAGCGAGAACGCCAGAAGGAACGCGTACGTACACACACCCACTTGTACAGTGCAACCTCTCTACAACATCCACTCATGGGAAGACGCAAAACTTGCTGTTGTAGAGAGGTGTCTGTTAACACTGAATTCAATTTTGTCGTCTGCTGTTTATTTATTTTCTTCGATAATTCTCATAAAATACATGCTTTGACAGCATTTTAGAATCATTTCCAATGGAAATGATTCTAAAGTGCTGTCAAAACATGTTTTTATTGAGAAAGAAGGCAAAAGCAATAGCATGCGACAAATTTCATGTTCAGCAGTCTGAAGGTTAGATATAGAGGAAATCATCCATTCGGGATATAAAATAGCGGCTGTTACAGAGAGGGTGTTGTTGTAGAGAGGTGGCCGTATGGGGAGGTTCGACTGTATGCTGTAAACATACACAAATACTGCAAACATCCCATGTGGCAGAACCAAAAAAAGTACACTAATAGAGCTACAGATAAGTTTTGTATCTAAAAGAGTATTGTACTCCCAGATTTTAAATTATTTGCGTATTTTACTTTTACAAATGTATTATTGATTTTCTGAGAGACTCGGCATATCCCAGTCTTAAACTTGCTGATCTCTGGAGGGTTGTGCTGTAGCTGTGGGGTAGACTACAGGACTTCAATACTGAATGTTGTGAGTTCAAAGCCGACCCCAGGGCATTAAAAATACTGTCATAGTATTTCCTTCCCACTGGTCTGTCGGATGAGACTTTAAACTGTGGTTCTGTCCCTATACGTCCGTAGCTGTTGCTGGGACGTTAAACCCCATTCATTTCATTGTTTCCCGTTTGACAGGACCTGATGGAGCGAAAACTGCGACAGCGGATCGAGCTACAGGACCAACACGCCAAGCAGATGCACTTTAAGCAGCTCCGACACGAGGCCGAGAAACAGGAGGAGGAGAACTTCCGCCAGCAGGTATGTCACGCTTATCTCCCCTGTCTGTAAATATGTCACTATAATCTCCCCTGTCTGTAGGTATGTCATGCTTATCTCACCTCAGCTTTTACATAAACACAAATATGCTGCTCTGTTAGTGCGCCTTACCTATGCAGGAATGTGAAATATCTCAGTGCAGCCTCTTTAAAATTATCCAATTCTGAGGTAAAATTTTCACTTTAAAATCATGCCTTGCCACGTCACTTGCAGAACTACGTTGCATGTTTTCTCAATTATCATCCAGAGTACTATCATGGTGCAAACCAGTTCCCATCCATGAGTTTTCTCTGAAATAAATTATTCTTTGAAACTCCCAGAAAAATCTGTTGTTTTGATTAACTTCAGATACGCATTGAGCACCATCCATATTTTCATTGTATACCCTGCCCAGGAGCCCACACGGTCAAGGTCAAATGACTTTAAACTTTTTGTTAAAGGTTTACATTACAGTTTTTCAAATTCAATTCAATTCAAATTAGCATCCAAATATTTAATGTGAATAATAAACAATACATTGTGTTAAACCTTTCAAGAATTGTTTCTCTGATGTGAAACTTCATATGCACATTTATCACCATTTATTGTGATTAATAAACATACTACACCAATACCCAAGGACTTTGAATTTCAATCCAGGCGTCATCGGGGAGCATTTGTCGGATTTACCGACCATCTAGTTAAACTTGTTGACTGATTTCACAAGAAACTCGGAATAGCCTTGTTTCTTATGAAATCAGTAAACTCGCTTAATAAATATCATTAATTCACCACTCAAGTAAGATCTTTTATGTAAACAGCCATACACACATGCATTTGGCAATTTTCTGTCATATGATATCTTTAGTTTCCCTTTAATATACATTTCAACCAAATTAGGTAAGAAATATCTCCACACGATAGTGTAGCTGCCTTTCAAACTGATTATTGTCATGATTTAGTTTTGCAATTTTGGTTCTTTGTAAATATCCTACATTTCGAAGGATTGGTTGTGGCCTTGAGGTCAGGGCACTGGACTTCAATACCAGTAGCTGATTTCATCGAAATTGCAAAGTGTACTTAGCTAGCAAAGTATACTTTGAGGGAGTAATCATTTATTTTCCCCAAAATGCATTATTTCATATAGAACTAACCATTGCATATATTTGATGATTAAAAGTATGCAGAATTATTATACTGAATTAATTACATTATCACAGCCAAAATGGCTGTGATAATGTAATAAATTCAGTATAATAAAAATTCATAGATTTATCCTTACATTGAAAATGTCTCCCTCAAAGTATACTTTGCTAGATAAGTATACTTTGCATAGTTGGTGAAATAGGCTACAGAGGTGGTAGGTTCAATCTCCGCCCTAGGTATAAACAATTCTTTCATTGTATTTCCATTCCATTGGTCTTTCGCGTGAGACGAGCATTGAAGGTCCCGTCCCTAAATGACCTTAGCTGTTGCTGGGACGTTAAGCACATTCACTTCCATTTTTTTTCCGTTCTTTAGTAAATTACATACTAGTACATTGGATAGCCAAGTTTATGTTGAATGACTGTCAGATCGAGTAGATGTACCACTCTCAGATAAGGCCCTAAATGGAAGTTAAACCACATTCCTCAGTCACAGTAATATATGTTCTAGATGATGGCCAAGTTTGCGGAGGATGACCGTATAGAGCAGATGTATAAAGTTCTGTAATATATGTTCTAGATGATGGCCAAGTTTGCGGAGGACGACCGTATAGAGCAGATGTATAACTGTAATATATGTTCTAGATGATGGCCAAGTTTGCAGAGGATGACCGTATAGAGCAGATGTATAACTGTATTATATGTTCTAGATGATGGCCAAGTTTGCGGAGGACGACCGTATAAAGTAGATTTATAACTGTATTATATGTTCTAGATGATGGCAATGTTTGCGGAGGACGACCGTATAGAGCAGATGTATAACTGTTTTATATGTTCTAGATGATGGCCAAGTTTGCGGAGGACGACCGTATAGAACAAATGAACGCTCAGAAGCGTCGAATGAAGCAGCAGGACCACAAGCGAGCGGTGGAGGAGTTGATTGATCGTCGTCGCGTTCAGTTCGCGGCCGACCAGGAGCGTGAGCTGGAGGAGCGTCGGGCCGGGGAGCGCATGGAGGAGTTCCGGCGACATATCATCGAGGAGGAGCGCCAGAAACTGCTGCAGGAGCACGCCATGAGGCTCATCGGATACCTGCCCAAGGTATATTTGGGCATTTTGGGTAGAGAATAACCAACAGCTTTTGCTGCCCACAGAATATATTTCACGAGACAGCTAGCCCACCTAATTGGGTTGACTAGCAAGTCCGCAGGATCAGTTAATCAACCGAATTAGGTGGCCTGGGCCTGTTGCTCAAAACCTCTGTTAGATTAGCGAACTGTTAGTGTTAAGGATTTAACAGTCTGTTAAGCTAACAGAGGTTTTGAACAGTCCTTTTGCCATAAGGCTGCTTGGACACCTGCCCAATGTAGGCTGTAGTAACAGTGCCTGGCACCAGGTCAGGATACTGTCTTTCACTGCTGAAAGTCTTGGTCAAGGTAGAACTGGGACGCATGTAGTGTTTGGGCTGTGCATCAGAAACTTCCGCAGGAACATGTCATGAGGCTCCTCGGTTACCTCCCCAAGGTTGGCTTGTCATGTGTCGGGCGACTACAGCTCCTGATCATTATACCCCCGGCATACAAAGTATATCGAGGGGTATATAGTTTTCATCATTCCGTCTGTCCGTAAGATTTGCATTAATGTTTTATTTGTCTGCCAATGCAGCAGGTTACATGCGGGATCGAACCCGGCACTTGCTCTTTAACCCTTTCAACCCTAAGGAACTGGAATGGACTGTGATATGCTAATGTTCCGACCAATCCAATGGTCACAAAATGATTTTCAGATTCGTCCATTTATGAAAATGGGGTGTTTTTGTTCTCAAAAATATTAAAATTACTTTCAAAAAGTGCAGATCCTGATGAGACGGCTCGTTACGAGCCGGCTCATCTGGATCTGCACTTTTTGCATAAACCGATATAGCGGGATTTCGGGTTCAAAGGGTTAATGAAAATAAACTCTAGTTTATGTTGGTCCAACATTACAGACCTACTTAGGCCTCCATCTGTACCAACAAAAGCGTGTGTATTTCTGCTGCTCTCACGCTTGTTTGTAATCATTCTAAAATAAAAGCTTATTGTTGGTGATGACATTTTCACATTACATAATTCCATTATTATAGGAATGAATGGCCTTTTTGTGGAATTTATCCAAGTTTATATCCCAGATAAATTCCACAAAAAGGCCATTCATTCCTTATAATTCCAGCATTTGAAATAAATTCATCAAGAAAATGTGTTTATTTTGACAGATGGCAGCCATTTGTTTACAATGACAGCACTGACAGCGCACCTGTAGAAAGTAGTTCGGTGTGGGGGTATAAATTTTGGACAGAGATTTGCTACAGGCCAATCAAATGTTAAGGAATTGTGTAAATATTTTTGTGCTGGAATTATAATGGTAATGTTTTGTATTTTACAGGGTGTTATACGCGATTCGGAAGACCTAAACAGATTAGGACCCGAGTTTAGAGATGCCTACTCCAAGAGACAAGTGGACCCCTTTGATGATGAGTCCTGGGACCGACGATGAACGACACCATCAACATAGATATCTAATACATATTGACAATCTACAATTTGGCATCAAAGGTCATAGAAAATTCATTTGTAGAATCTCATCTAATTTTGGTAGAATAAAATACATGTATTTTTTAGTATTTTTCATTAAATTGGTGTAAAATTAGTGTAAACAACGCAATAATTTCTTTCTTTTTACAATATATATGCAAATTTTATAATAATTTGGAAATTAGGGGCAGTGGGGATGAATATTCACTTTTGTTTTGTTTTAAATTGTAAGAGGAAAATAAGTTGGAAATTTATTTTATGGGTGGGTAAGGATGAAAATCTGCAAATTAATTTTCTCTGGCCTTATTACTTACAAAATTAAATGTTTTCTGTAGTGTGTTGTAAGTGTCTGCGGATAACGTTCGCCACACAACTACACTAGGATGAGCGACATATCGCTGCAGAACTTTGATCTCTAAGGAAGACATCTGCCAAATTTGTATGAAAACTGTGATATTTGTTTTATTATTTGTGGACAATTCATGTACATGTGAAACACATCTTCGTATTTCATTAGAATTGTCTCCTTGGAGACAATTCTAATGAAATATAAAGATGTGTTTTCATTTGGCTGTTACATGTATACAAGTGATAACTTGTATGTGTATCACAAACCTGTAATTTCAATGGACACATGTCGGTATAAAAAGGTAAAAAAATAATATTTGTGCATATAGTTACTTCATTACAACTAACAAGATGAAAATTAGAAGGCAGACATTTTAAAAAATTACCATGTTTATATTCCTCCAAGTATATTCATGATTGGATTGCTATCCCGGCTAATGATTAATTGCTGGTGGTATACATGTGTCTGTGACTGGAGAAATGGGGCTTATGGGATTTCTGACTTAGTGGCAGCATACAGTGGCCTGTTTCACTAAACTTCTTGCGATAAAAATGTTTGTACGAAGATTTTTATTAATTTGCTTCCCATATTATGTGACGAATGTTACCATTTTGCACATATGTGCACACATCATCACATTTGAATACATGCACTAACGATTTTCCAACACCGGCTGTCGGGGTGTAAATATTATTCTAAAATTAAATTTTGCACTTACAGACTTCTTATTCTTATGAAGTTTAGTGAAATGGGTCCAAGATTTGTGGTGACATACAACATGTGTTCCAGACAAAACTGCCTGTCGCAACTTCACACATTGATTCACCACATGTTCATATGTCTTGTAGTTTATGCTGTGTTGTGAGTACAAGATGAGTTCTAGTACCAGGGTGGGTGGCAGGTGGGAGCATGCGATGGATAATTAAACGATCAGGATTCATCCTTACCAGTCTCCCGAATGGAGACCAGGGGCCCGTTTCACTAACCTTCGTACGACTAAAATGTTCGTAAGTGCAAATTTAGGATTGTCCGTAAATTTCAATTGATGGATTTACATTTATTGAGCATAGGCTGCATATGCAGCATATGCTCAATAAATGTAAATCCAATAATTGTTTGCAAGAAAACATTGTTAATGTGAAATTTACAGACTATCATAATTTTGCACTTACGAACATTTTAGTCGTAAGAAGTTTAGTGAAACGGTCCCCAGTAGCCTATTTCACCAACATTGCAAAGTATACTTTTCTAGCAAAGTATACTTTGAGGGAGTAATCATTTATTTTCCCCGAAACGCATTATTTCACATGGAACTAACAACTGCATGTTAGATGATTAAAAGTATGCAGAATTATTATACTGAATGTATTACATTATCACAGCCAAAATGGCTGTGATAATGTAATAAATTCAGTATAATAAAAATTAATAAATTTATCCTAAAATTTTAAAATTTCTCCCTCAAAGTATACTTTGCTAGAAAAGTATACTTTGCAATGTTGGTGAAATAGGCTACAGCATTACCAGTATCCTGAACAGAGACCTAGTTTGGCCAGAGCTCCAGATAAGGTGCGTAATTTGGAGGTAAATTTCTTATTTCTCCATCAAAAATGGCAAGTTGGGAGTCCTTTAGAATCGTCTCACCGAGACGATTCTAAAGCACTCCCAACTTGCCATTTTTGATGAAGAAATAACAAAATTACGCACCTTAACTGGAGCTCTGTTTGGCCCTCGGGTAAGTCTTTGACATTTTTGTATGGGAAGGTTTAATCTGGTTATACCTCTTGTATGAGTATTACGTTTAGGTGAAGGGACTTTGGTGTGGTATGGACCTGGTTATTCTGATTTCAGGGCTGAAAATAATTTATTTCTATGTAAATATTACGTTCTGATTTTGAGAGTTTCCCCCCAATGCAGCAGGTTACATGCAGGATCATTGGCCCGGCTATAAATGACCTTAGCTGTTGATAGGCCATTAAACACCAACAAATTAAATCAAATCTAGTACTAGACTAGTACCTTTTGATATCAAGTATATCAGGCAAGGAATTCCTACCATTACCGAGCCAAGCCTGATAAACTTGATATCCAAAGACACTAGACTGGTATTCTGTTTATCAGGTAACGTTTTATGCTAGCTGATGATCAAATGTGGCTGTGACTGGCAAAATGGGGTTATGTGTTATGCGACCAATGTAGCCCCAGATCAGCCTGTGCATCCGCACAGTCTGATCAGTGCCTGCACTGTTCGCCTATTCGTTAAAGAAACACCCATAATGCTGTTAACTTAGTTTTCATCCTTATCAGGCTTCAGGAGTGCGCTGGAAGATCTCGGGGGCCGTTTCACTAAACTTTGTACGAGCAAAATGTTTGTAAGTGAATAATTATGATAGTCTGTAACTTTCACATTAACAATGTGTTCTTGTAAACAATTAATGGATTTACATTTATTGAGCATAGGCTGCGTACTCATAAATAAATGTAAATCCATCAATTGAAATTTCCAGACGATCCTAAATTTGCACTTACGAACATTTTAGTCATACGAAGTTTAGTGAAACGACCCTCAGAAGTTTGAATATCCACAAATGCTATAATCCTCATTTCTCCAGTCAGAGCCACAAATATGAAGTACATTGTAGTTGAAAAGAAGATGGAATTGTTTACGTCACATCATTACACTGACTGATTAAATGACCTTAGCTGTTGATAGGCCGTTAAACCCCAACAAACAAACAAACAAACAGTACACTGGTGTCGTAGAAAGGTTGCATACCAGGCGAGTGTCATTTGATATCAAGGCAAGGCTTGTGAAATGTGTACGAAATCGAAGGCTCTCGGAGCATTTTCTACATTTACTGAGCCTGATAAGTGTCGTACCAAAATACACTAGCCTGGTATTCTATTTATCAGGTAAACTGTGCTATGGAATAAGTGGGAATTATTTTCTTTTCTTTCTTTTTTTTCGAAAAAATTCCAGTTTGCCACTTACAACGTTTTTATGCCACCGGGTTTCGAAGAAACGGGTGGCATATAGTGTTTGGACCTTCCGTCCGTCTGTCCGTCCGTCCGTCACACTTTTCGGTTAACCACTTTGTCACAGTTTCTCAAATATGCTGCAGGTGGCATCCGCGTTCGACAGACGCAGTTCCTTGTTTGGTGATGTTTTTCAGTTAATGAGATGTGATGTTTGAATCCAAGTTGGTGGTCATACATAGTATCGATGTCAATTCCTTATATAGCAATTTGGTGTCATACAGTCGGGGTGCAGCTAGGTACCGTATATTGATTGTTACCAATGCAGTAATGTTTTATCTGCTATAAGTGTGTGTCCTATGACTGGAAACAAACATCAATAAACCATTGTGTAACAAGTGACCTGTTGATGTTGTTAAGTGTAGTTCAGCAGCCATGATTGTCCACCTTGTCCCAGTTAAAATAATTCTCAAGAAAACGGAAAATAAACACATTTTCTTGATGAATTTATTTCAAATGCTGGAATTATAAGGAATGAATGGCCTTTTTGTGGAATTTATCGGGGATATTAACTTGGAAAAGTCGCGGGAATACTGGACGAGGCCTTCCGGCCTTCGTCCAGTATTCCCGCGACTTTTCCAAGTTTATACCCCGATAAAAAGGCCATTCATACTACAATAAACGCAACAGCCCATGGTTTTTATGACCCACCACGATAGATAGTGGAGGGGGCATTTAGTGTTACTAAACGTCCTGAAATTCTTCGCAGTATGTGAACAGCAACGAGTTAAAAATAGATTTTTTGAAAACTGCAAGATTGTATTTGTGCACCGAACCATGGAGTTACGCACCCTTAGACTACTGAAACAGTTACAATAACATAAATTTAGCACAAAACAACAAAGAAAACATTTATCACACTGAAAAGGAGATAAAGCTAAGTAGTTAGAACTATTTTCTTATGGTTTCTTATGGCGTAAGACCCGTGTTTTTTTACATGTTCAATCCGCAAAATATGTTCTGCGACCGACATTAGCTTATTTGCATAAAAGCTGTAAGACCTTAAATTTGGATGTTGGTTGTATAATTCTTCTCTAGCGCTCGAATAATAATAGGAAATTCGCAATGTTTCCGTTCTTGTACATGTACATGTATAGCGGAAATGTTAAATGGGGGATCGCAGCTAGTTATTTCCCTTTTAATTTATTTATAGAAATCCGGTCCAACTTGTATATTTTATGGACTAATTGCTTATAGTAAAACCGAATATCACATGATTTGTTGTTTAAAGAAGTAATTATAGTGTTTTCGACTAGTGTTGATCCAGAGCATCCAACATATCTGCACAATCTGATCCGGATCCTTATTATTTGCCAGATTCATATTTTTACACTTATTAATTGTATTGCAAACAGGGTAGACCCAGATCAGACAGCACATATGTGCTGTCTGATCGGTGTCTACCCTGTTTGAAGTCTTTATTAGCTCGCCTGCACGAAGTGCAGAAGAGCTTATGGCATACCCCCGGACGGCGGCGGCGGCGTCGTCCACAACCTTAACGTTGGGGTAAATGTCTTATAACTTCTGTTTCCTTTCATGGAACACCGTGTTATTTCATACATGCATTCCTCAGATGACCCTCTATCATGCTGTGGCAAATCCATGACCTACCACCCAACCCACAAACTTAGCAAATTCATAAACTTAACGTTGGGGTAAATGTCTTATAACATCTGTTTCCTTTAATGGAACACCTTGATATTTCATACATGCATTCCTTAGATGACCCTCTATCATGCTGTAGCAAATCCACGACCCACCACCCAACCCTTACCCCAAGGTCAAGGTCACAAACTTAGCACATTCATAAAATAAATGTCTTATAACTTCTGTTTCTTTACAGGGAACGCCTTGATATTTCATACATGCATTCATCTGATGATACTCTATCGTGATATAGCAAATCTATGACCCACCCCCACCCCTTTCCCCAAGGTCAAGGTCACAAACTTAGCACATTCATAAACTTAACGTTGGGGTAAATGTCTTATAACATCTGTTTCCTTTCATGTAACACCTTGATATTTCATACATGCATTCCTCAGATGACCGACCCTCTATCATGCTGTAGCAAATCCACAACCCACCACCCAACCCTTACCCCAAGGTCAAGGTCACAAACTTAGCATGTTCATAAACTTAACGTTGGGGTAAATGTTGTTTAACTTCTGTTTCGTTACACGGAACGCTTTGATATTTCATACATGCATTCATCTGATGATCCTTTATTGTGCTACAGCAAATCCATGACCCCCCCCCCCCACCCCTTTCCCCAAAGTCACAAACTTAGCACATTCATACATGCATTCCTCATGTGAATAGCTATCATGCTGTTGAAAATCACCAACTTAGTGCGTTCATAAACTTAACGTTGGGTTAAATTTTGTTTTACTTCTGTTTTCAGGGAGCGCATTGATATTTCATACATGCATTCAACTTAATATGCTATATTATGCTATAGCAAACCCACGACCCACCTTGCACCACTGACCCCAATGTCAAGGTCCACCGCACGCCCCTTAACCCAAGGTCAATTATATATAATATTCATGTTTTTGTATGTAACTGTGCCAAGTTTGAGTGAAGGCTGACAACAGGCGAGCTTCGTTGTCTTCTGACAATTCTTGTTATAACAATTCATGATACATTCGCCATTTTTACAAGAAATAAAACCCTAACCTACAACAGTTTGGACCGGATTTCTTTAAATAAATTCAACGGGAGATAACTAGCTACAATCCCTCATTGTAATTTGGACCGTTTGTCTCGTATATGGCTGTGACTGGAGAAATGTGGCAACCGTACAGTCTGATCAGGATCTGCACTGTTCACTATTCCATCAATGCAACACCCTTCATGCGATTAACAAGCGATATAGGTTGTTCGTTATCAGGCTACATGAGTTTGGCATTTGATCAGGAGCTACACTGGTCACAAATGCCATAGACCCATATTCTCCTGTCACAGCCACATATACGAAAGCGACAAGGAAGAGTTTGTTGGCCCTGTTTGTTTAATCCGATAGCGGCTCATTGAAAACAATTGGGCTTATGTGACTTGTTACCTGTGTAGCTCCTGCTCAATAGCACGATAACCATCTATATTGCTTGTTAGAAGCATGACAGGTGTTTCATTGATGGAAGGGCGAACAGTACAAATCCTTAGTTTGCGATCAATGTAGATCCAGAGATGCACATGCTGATCTGGATCTACACACGTCGCAAAACCAATAAGCCCCACTTCTCCAATGACAGTCACATATATAGGCAAGTTTAAACATCGAGTTATTCAGTGTTCTGTCTTCGGTGCGAGGACTATATACACACGTACGTATATTCATTTATTGTATTATATTATTACATTATATTAACACACTTTAATGACATTACACAGATCAAAAAAAACATTTTCATATCGTTCTGAAAGTTTGACCAATTATAACCATGGCCAGTGTTGACGACGGAAGGAAATCCATTTACAAAAAGTCAGACGTTGTCACACACAACTGTGAGCCGTGTGGA
Source organism: Conchocele bisecta (assembly GCA_029237695.1). Taxonomy (NCBI): domain Eukaryota; kingdom Metazoa; phylum Mollusca; class Bivalvia; order Lucinida; family Thyasiridae; genus Conchocele; species Conchocele bisecta. The sequence goes on along the minus strand of CM055275.1, from coordinate 26,554,353 downwards.
CACGCTGGAGTGGTGAAAGAAGCCACCGACTACTGCTGTGAGTGCGTCGAATACTTATGTGATATATGTACAACCACGCATCGGGGTTCGAAACTATCTAAAGGTCACAAAGTAGCACCCATTTGTATGGCCAAAATAACATCCTGTGAGAAGCATGGAAGTAAAGAAATCGAATGGTATTGTGAATATCATGACGCCATGTTTTGTGACGGCTGTAAGTTCGCCAGCCATCGACGTTGCAAACTAACTCGGGTGTCGGGCATGGATGAAACGTCCAAACATATACAGCAACTCTCTGAAATCGAGGGAGACTTTCGTGGAATGAATACCCGAATTGACGCGATAAAGAAAACAAGCAAACAATGCGGTGTAGATATTAAAACTATCGCAGAATCATGTGAGGTAGACGTTAAGAAATTTAAGAAGAAGATAGTTGCGTGGGCAGAGCACATTGAAAAGAAAATGTTATCCGAAATTCGCGATGCATCATCCGGTGCTTTAGACACCGTCTCCGAACACCAGAGGGGCTGTGTCAGTCTCGGTGAACAAGCCAAAGAAGTAACAAAAATTGCCGGCGACGCTAAATTTCTTCCCGACAAATCGCGGCGCATAGTTGCCATGCACCAATTGTCAAGGATATTGCCGAACATGAAGGGAATGGTTTATGAAATTGCCGGAGAGCAGTTGATGTTTAATATGGAGTTTAACACCAACAGTGCTATAATTGATTTACTGGACAGTATTAGCCAGATCGGGACCCTGGACGTCAACTGTAAAGAGTCTTCAAATAGATATCAGCGCGTGGACAGTGACGTGAGATCATTCCACGACATGTCGGTGGTGGCGTCCGCGGCGGTGAATGGTCTTGTCAGCTGGGTCACGGGGTCGGCGTTTCTGCCAGATGGCCGCCTGGTACTGGTACAGCACTCAACTGCCAAAGTCCTACTGCTGGATATGGACATAGTCGTGAAGTTCGAGTTGGGGCTACCAAAATATCCATGGGACGTGGCCGTCACCGGCGACACCGAGGTGACCGTCACTGTGCCGGGGCAGAAGATGCTGCAGTTCGTCACCGTCGGGACCGCCGGGCTCCGGCTCGGCAGGACAATCACCACGGCCAGGAAGTGTTGGGGTGTGGCCGCCCATAACAGTCATATGTATGTATCCCTACACGACAGTCCCTGCAACGGCTGTGTCGCCATTATGGACATGACCGGCGTCGTCAGTCACCGGATCGCCGTGGACGCGGACGGCCATGGTGTATTACAGAGTCCATTATACATAGCTGCCAGTGACAGCAGGGTATATGTGTCGGACAGCGACGCTGGTGTCATATCATGCTATACTGCGGCTGGGGGCGAGGTATACCGGGTGAAGGAAGGAACAATGACGCAAATACGTGGTATACTGCCGGACGGCGAGGGAAATCTGCTGGTGTGCTGCTTTGGTTCTAACAAAGTCCACCTTCTGAAGCCCGACGGCACCCGGCACAAGGTCATCGCCTCGTCACGTGACGGCGTGAGATGTCCGTGGTCTATTTCATACAGAGGCACTGACGACACGTTGGTTGTCACCGGTGGGGATAATCCAAGCGTCACCAAACATAAGGTGAAATTTGGCTGAATACAATTAAACTTTCTATGATTAAACCAGTTACGATTAAACTACGATTAAATGAGTGGTCTCGCAATTTTTCCAGTGAAGACGATTCGTACGTCACGAGAGAATATCAATCTACTGTCTGTTTCACGAAACCTGCCCGAATTTTACGGCCATATAAACAATGCAAAAACAATAATGTTTTCAATAATATTAAATTTCATCAAAATTTAAGAATGAGCCTTCTTTTTATTTCGTGAAATTTTGTCAAATATTGATTTTATTACGAAAAATGAGTTCTCTATGGGAATTTAACATGGGGGAAAAAGAGATGGAGAACCTGGAGGAGGAGTCGAAAAACGAAAAAAAATGGAAATTGATTCTGAAACCTAGCTAGATATCTTGGAAATGATCTAACTAAGAAAACAAGTTACATTTTGAAAATCAGTCCGCTATTTCTGAAATTAGAAAAATTTCCCCATGTTAAATCCCAATAGACATCTTCACTCTGTGAAGATGTGTATGAGGATTTAACATTGGGAAATTGTTTTTTTCGCAATAAAATCAATATTTCACCAAATTTCACGAAATGAAAAGTAAGGTCATTCTTAAATTTTGCTATCATTTAATATTATCGAAACATATTGTTTTTGTTTTTATTTATATCGCAGTAAAATTTGGTCAAGTTTCGTGAAACATACAGTAGTGTGTCTTGATATCAAATGTCCAGGCAAGGCTAGCAAAATGAGTAAGAATGGTAACACCATCCAGCAAAAAGAAAAAACACCATCCAGCCTTTATCGTCTATTTTCTAAGTCCATGTAGCCTTTGTGGCACCTCCAGCAGCCTTTGTCGTCTATTCTTCATGTGGCCTTTGTGGTCCGTCTATAGTATGCCTTTGTTGTCTATTTTCTAAGTTCATGTAGCCTTAGTCATACATTCATTCAGCTTTTGTCGTCTATTTTCTAGTTCCTCGTAGCCGTTGTGGTCCCTCTAGTCACCGTTTGTTGACACTTTTCTATGTAAATGCAGCATTTTTCTTACCCCTAGTCAGGCATTAACATAACTATTTGTTTTATAACATATACTTCGCGTACATATAATGTCCAAACGTAAATTGTTCATCCGTGTGGATACCAACTTCACTGGGTAGATAAGCGATGACTCGTAATTATGACATGGAGAGATGCAGTGATGGACATGGATAGATGCAGTTATGCCTAATTACGAGGCATCGCTTAAAGCGATGCCTCGTAATTAGGCATCACTGCATCTCTCCCGTTTGTCTCGTAATTAGGCATCATTGCATCTCTCCCGTTTATTTTGCACATACACCATGTTTAAATGATTGTCGTTGAATGAGTGTTGCTTGTATTTGAATAATAATGTAATAAGTGCAACCCATAATGTTTGTTAAACTATATTTTAATCTGCGTTAATAAGCCTTTGTCGAATTTAGCAATGATGTGCTGCCCGGCACGATCGCATAATTATGTGCGCGCGATAATTTACAAACACACGCATACTTGTTGTTAGTATTGTATTAAAGTGATTACAATTCCTAAAGAATGACCGTGTTTTGTAGAGAAATCAGTACATCGTGATACCGTGTGTATGTGTTCCATGTACAGAAAATATATTATATGGTCATGTGGAGTGTCGCTGGAACAGAAGAGTTTGCTGTGAGGTCCCATATATGCATTTCAGAACAAGTGGACATGAACATTGGTGATATAATCATGTTCTAGGGACAAAATACCGCTCAACAACGGTGGCGGTTTCAAGGTGCATGATCACGTGGTTATAACAACAACAACAGTGGCTGAAAGTGTTGAAATCTTGCCCACTCCAAAGTAAGTATTATTTGATATTTTATTTACTATGTAACGGATTTTGATGAAATATGGCGCAGCAAACGCGTCTTCATGAGCTGCATTTGGTCGTTCAGGGAGTTCGGCACAGACTTACGGTCGTTTTTGCGAAGAATCGATTTCCGTGTCGGTAGACACGGAAATCGATTCTTCGCAATTACCGACACGGAATCGATTCTTTGCAAAAACGACATAATTTTGGGCCAAAGTACAGAGACCACCAAATGCAGCTTAACAAGACGCGTTTGATGCGCCATATTTTATCAAAATCCGTTACGTAATAAGGACAATATAAAATATCACGTACTTGGAATCAGATGGATTCTTGAAGTTTCATTACTTGTTGTTGTTGTTAGTATCACATGATCAAACACCTTGAGTTTGTTTGACAAACAATGTTCTAGCTTATTGTATGTTTATCATAAGTGAATAAAAATATTGTGAAAACTAAACGAATATTGCTTCATTGGTAATGAGTGTTACTCCGGCCATATCGTTACACTTACAAGAATAGTTAAACGTTCAACAGGCTGAGTGTGACACAAACATATATACAAACATACTAAGTGCATATATTCCTGAAAACACCACTCGTATACAGTACAAGAGAAAATTGATTGATTAACCTATAATGGTATGCAAGTTCTCTGTTCCGTGATAAAATTCAACCCGAATTGTCTAGCTGTCACCAGGGGCAAAGTATTCTGTATGTCATCTCTGCTCTCAGGCAGTGTGATATCTAAAATGGGTTACTAGTATATGAACAGTATATGAACTGCAGAACTTTTATCCACATACCGGGTGTACATGTCTTTAAAAAGACCTCTTCATAATTGAAAGAAAAAACTCTCGGGCAACTGTTTTTCACAAAATATGTGAAAATCACTCAAAGTCTTATTTTTCACTAGTTTGGTGAGAACGAACATTTTCACCGTTATCGCTACGCTAGCGGTGATACTGTTCGTTCTATAGTTTAGCTCGCAGCATTTCCCGCCAGATTCTATTTCTGCAAAATTGTATTCGTTTCTCTATTTTATCTTTCACAATTTTGTTGAAAATGACTCATTTCTTTCCACAACAATAGACGTCTAGTCCCCTCCACAAATGTTGATGAAAACGCAGTGAGCCGTTGCCGTGTCGAGACCAGGATCCAGTTGCTCTGTTAGCTTAATGAACTGTTAAACCCTTAACCATTAAAACGCGGGAAACGAAAATTGTCGGAGGCTGCTGTTGTTTTATATTTTTTATTTTTTTTTGTCAACAAAACATGATTTGAGAGCACTTTAGAATCATTTCCATTGGAAATGATTCTAACGTGCTGTCAAACCATGATTTTGATGAGAATAAGGGAACATAGAAAATAAACAGCAGACGACAAACTTTAATGTGACATTGTAAGGGTTAACATCGTTAAGGATTGAACAGCATGTTAAGCTAACAGAGGTTTTGAGCAACCAGGCCCAGTTAGATACATGGCGGCTCGGTACAGGCGACCCGGTCGATGGGAGTGCCCGGACAGTCATACTCAAACCCACTACTACACCGCCGTAGTCGCTCCATCACACCCTGGCCGCACGTCACGCTGCACGGACCGGGGAACCACTGCGACCAAGCTGTCGATACAAGACACGGCACGTGATTATCTCAATCTCTAATCAAATCAAGGCAATTGTATTGGCATTAACCCTTTCAACCCTAAGGAACTGGAATGGACTGTGATATGCTAATGTTCCGACCAATCCAATGGTCACAAAATGATTTTCAGATTCGTCCATTTATGAAAAGGGGGTGTTTTTGTTCTCAAAAATATTAAAATTATTTTCAAAAAATGCAGATCCTGATGAGACGGCTCGTTACGAGCCGGCTCATCTGGATCTGCACTTTTTGCATAAACCGATATAGCTGGATTTCGGGTTCAAAGGGTTAAACATTCACATTCTTAGTGCTGGGTACATAACTGTAATTACATTGCATTGCATTACGTACATGTTACGCTTATTTTTCCGTGAGGTCTGTCAAATGATGCCATCACCTGTTGTTGTTGTTGTTGTTGTTTATCGAATTAAAGGGTTTCCCGACACGGCGGCAGGGATTACCCGCCAATGCCATCACCTACGACCTCTTATAGTATATATTATGGACAGGACTTATGAAAGTACTTAAAGGTACATGCCCACTCAGTTGACACATGTTCTTTATATCAGAGCCTTCACCGGTGAAATTTTCTGGCAAAATAAACATTCATTCACCATTACCCCACGTATTGATTGGCAGTATTATACATTTTATATCAGATTTAAATTTCCACATGTTAATGGACATTGCTATTTATTCTCTGTATTTATTTTTTGATGTGCAATGAAAAATGCAATGACTTTATAATCTGTCGAAAATATTATTTTGTTCAGGTGACGCATTTAATTAGTATAAATAATTAAACAATAGCATGCCTCATTTGCGTATGAAAATATCCCGATACCACCGCGAGTCACTATACATGACCATAGCTGTTGATAGGCCGTTAAACACCAATAAACAAACACCAATAAACAAATACAGGGCCGAATCTTTCGTGACAGGTTCACCCATGGCCGTCCGTGGCGGTCAAACTGGAGTTCGTCTAAAAATCATGCGTTACTTTATATAAAGTGCATGGTCTATCAGAAGCTGTGATAAGCCGGGGAAAGCCCGTTGACAAGGACAATGTCTTTATGTTGTGTTGTGAAATGACATAGTGAATAGTAAGTAGGTTAGTGCCGTGAATGGGAAAACATATCTGGCAATGCTTAGGAAACGGGATGGGCGAAGCTCTGCCAAGCACATCCCGTTTCCGAGCCGAGCCAGATATTTTTCCCATTCACGGCACTAACCTACTATATTATTCATCCCGTCAACACCTACTAATGGCTTTAAAATGCAAAAAAAATAATCCCAGCCACCGCACATATTCATACGCAGTGATTAGGTCGTATTGACAGGATATCAAAAATGTTTCACGGCACCGTGTTTCACGGCACATACGCACTGTGTTGACGGGATAAAATAATAAACCATATTTAAAAAGAAGTTCCCATTAGGCCATTATAAAATAAATGCTAGATTCTCATCCCAGCCCGCCCCGAGAATTAAGGCCCGCCCCGATTTTTTTTATTGGCAATTTCTTTTTTTTTATTGTCAATAGCTGGTGGTTGGTTGGGAGCATGCGATGGGTAAACACATATTTTCAGAGAGAAATAAGAAAGACATTGATGAATTGTCATTTGCTATTAAGTTAGAGAGTATAGCCATTATTTTCATTCCCAGCATGCCAAGAGTTAACACAAACGATGGTCGATGGTCGGTATTTCCGATATCCTGAAAATGTAAAATAAAAAATAAAATTTTATTTTGAAAAAAAATGGATGAGAATCTAGCATTTATTTTATAATATAGACTTACATTTTGAAAAACATTTTTATACTACTGAGAATAAACTATGCTAATCGTTGCTAGTTATTCTTCCGTATTTAATATAATATTATTTTACCAATCCCCGATTTTTACAGGCGACTTATAGGTACAATTGGGTACGATACAAATCTACAGTGGCCGGATTAGCTCAGTAGGTAGAGCGTCGGACTGCGGATCGGGAGACCCCGGATTCCCACCTCGACCCCGGATTCCCACCTCGACCCGCTCCGAATAGCCGATTCGGCGTGTCCTTGGGCAATACAACTTCGTGCTGGCCTAGTTCTATCAGATGGGGACTTAAATAGTCGGTCCCGACATGCAAGGTCATCGAGCCAGTGCCATCGTTAAATCAAAGCATTTACATTGACAGACCTACAACTATTTATTCCTATGCAATTCCATCAATCAGTTTATCTTGAATAAAACCAATTTGACAATACGAATAGCCATGGAAAGTCGGTGACTGTGCGTTTTGTTGCCAATCTGTGACTTACTGACCGTGTTCATGTGTTGTATTTGGATATACATGTAGATGTTAACATGTTAACGTGTTTATGTATACACAATCACACAGTCTGTGCGACACGGCCAGCGTTATATGTGGCTGTGATTTGAGAAATGGGGCTTATTGGTTTTGCGACCAATGTAGACCCAGATCAGCCTGTGCATCCGCACAGTCTGGTCAGGATCTGCAATGTTCGCCATTCCATCAATGAAACACCCGTCATGCTTCTAACAAGCAATATGAATATAGATCGTTACCAGGCTACACGAGTGTGCTATCTGATCAGGGGCTACACAAATCCCATAAGCCCCGTTTCTCCAGACACATTCACATATTAATGGGCTCGAGTCAATATGGGGAACTTTTTCATGTACGTTAATACAATGTCGAACAAATACGCGAGTCTACAATACTGTCTAATCATAATACATTTTAATTTGTAATATTAATTGACACATTTGGAATAATATTTTAACAGCAAGCGTGGGTGTGTGTTTGTGGCATATCTTTAAAGGTACAGGACCACTCAGTAGGCACGAAATGTTCATTATATCAGATACATAATCTGAGACATTTCCTGGCAAAATAAACATTCATTCACCATTCCCCCACGTATTTATTGGCATTATTATACATTGTATATCAGAGACGTAAATGTCCACACTGATATCAGGGGCGATAACCGTGCTTCCTTAAAATGTTAACGGACATTACTACTTATTATTTGTATTTATTTGTTGATGTGCAATGATAATATTTTATAATCTGTCGAAAATACTATTTTGTTTAGGTGACGCATTGAATTAGTATAAACAATTAAAAAAAATAGCATGACTCATGTGCATATGAAAAGAGCCTGATACCACCTCGCGTCACTATAAATAAAATAAATATTAATACAGTATTATATCTGTGTTTGAACTGGTGGAATAGACACAATTATACGCTTATTTAATTCCTATAAAGAACAGTATGTGCCTATACTGAGTGGGTATGCACCTTTAACGTGTATATGTACATGATGTATACACAATCACACATAGCCAGTTATATTATTAGGCTTGAGTCAATACGGGGAACCTTTACCTGTACCATGTGTATTAAGTTAATACAATGTCAAACAAATACGTGAGGCTATACTACTGTATATAGTAACATTATCATAATACAACACATTTGGACACATATTTTAACAGCAAGCGTGGGTGTGTGTTTGTAGCATATCTTTAAAACAGACAATTTTGAAAGTGCCCTTGTAAACAATTTCGAGAAGCTACGTATTACGGTAACCATATACTAGAAACAGGTATTCGGTAATATGTGAATGTGTTGATCGACCTGTCGCTACACCATGTGTGGCTGTGACTGGAGAAATGGGGTATGTCGGTTTTGCCACCAGTGTAGATCCAGATCAGCCTGTGCATCCGCACAGTCTGATCAGGATCTGCACTGCTTGCCATTCCATCAATGAAACACCCGTCATGTTTCTAGCAAGCAGCATATACCCTTATCAGGCATCCGGAGTGTGTTAGTTGATCAGGAGCTACACTGATCACAACTCACATCAGCCCAATTTATCCAGTCAAAGCCACATACAAATATATACCAGTAACTGTATGGTAATGTGTTCAATGGATTACATCAAGACTAGAAGACCAACCCGCTGTCGCAGACCACAGGTGGAAGACTCGGACCTATGACACCAAAAAAATGCCTATTAAAAAAAATCCCATTACCCCACCCACTTGGTCTCGTACAGTACATAACGTTAATTCAAGGTGACTATAAATAGCGCTATTATAGAAAGAGCCCTCTTTTTTCCGGCTCGCACAAACACAATAAACATCGATTAAATGTATGAAATATGTCTCTGGCAATCGATAAAGGTATTAGGTGTGTGAATATACTCACTTCAAATCGCTGTTTCAAGTATTTATTGAGTAGTATATAGGGAGTCAAAATGATACCACCTACGGTGGCATCATTTTCACCCCTATATACTACTCCCACCACCCCCTAAAAATCAAAAATTGGTTAACGAGGAAATTGTCTCCCACCAACCACGAAAAATCTAAAATTGGTGTCATAAATACATCATGTTGTTTTCACGTCCAATTGAACAGATAAAACAATAGTCTTAAAAAGGATTTATTTTTATCTCGTTGTCATAAATACATGATGTTTTTACGACAGTAAATTTATGAATTTATTCTAATAAGTTTCCGATTTAAATGCGTCCTCGCGCAATAGTCTATATTCCAACACCATATTTTCCTCCTCCGATATAGCTAATTGATTCCGTAGATCAGCAACTAATTCTACCAGCTCTAGTCTACCACGTTCACCTGTAGCCACAGGGCAGCGTAGTTGCTTATGTCTACAAAGAGTTTGGGCACTAACGAATTTACAAGGGCATCTGGGGCATTGAAATTGTGGGGGGGCACAAGGAAACTTTCTACGTCTCGCTAGATGCCTTCGTAGATAGTCTTTACGCGTAAACGTTTTACAACAAGTCTCACACTCCATTATATATGTATATGTTTATGTTTATATTCAATTAGAAGTGAAAAAAAAACATAATGTTTTCAAGACCAATTGAACAGATAAATTTCATAGGTACAAAAGTATATTACAGAAAATATGATAACGTCAGAAACTAGAGCAGAAATAGAAAGTTTGAGAAGAGAAGCCGAATCTCTAGGGATTACTTATAGTAAACGGTTGAGAGTTAGGGGGTTGACAAAGCTGATAAATGCCACAAAGAATGAGGCGTTTATGAAGCGGTTTACCCGCGCCCACAAACGAGGAGCCTTTAAAGATATATCCAAAGCGGATGAAGTTGGTAACAGAATTCAAAAAGAAAGTATTGCGGGGTTAAGGGCTAGTGTAATTAATTCTAAAGAATTACCTTCAAGCACAAATAATTTGTCCCAAATTAGACGCCAAAATAATAATAAGAAAAAATCTATCGTTAGCGCGATAGTGGAAAAAGGTGAAGAAATATTGGGGGCTCACGATGAAACATTGGAAAAGGTAGAAAATGGAAGACGGGGTATAGTTACATTATCCTTTCGTAAAAACATTAACATTAACGAGTCTGAACGCATGTCCGATAAACTCGCTCCGTATCTAACAACCAATTTTTATTTGAGATATTCATATTCTTACAAGCTAGAACATATGGAGGAAATAAAAATGGAAAACCTAAAACTATAATATTTCACAAAAATCTCGGTGGTAGCGAACCACTATCATCAATGAAAACCGTTAAAAAATGGCTGTCAGATAAGGAGCAAACACGAATAATGTCCGATAAAATAGACAGACCAAATACAAAGTGGAAGTTTGTAAGATGGGTAGAGGTTTTTGTAAAGCTAATACAGGGTAGTAGGGGAATAGATTTGGGACTACAATCCAAAGAAGCAGCAGGAGGAGAACTTCCAGAATGGTTGAGGAATAGAAAAGGTATGTATTCTTTAGATAAGTATAATGACGATCTTTGTCTGTTCAGGTGTCTAGCTATGCACCTTGATAAAAATATCAGAACCTGACAGATGTACAGAAAAGGCGAAAGAACTTAGTAAGCAATATTTCGGTAGTAATGTGGTTTCACCAATTTCTTTTTCAGATCTGAAAAAGGTTGAAGAGTTTTTTAAAATCGGTATAGAAGTATATCAACCCACCGAATGTAATGTATGGTGGTTGAAAAAGGTACCAGCGCACTATAATGAAATAGGTAATAAACCAATGACAATAGGACTGTTTAATAATCACGCATTTCTGATAAAAAACCTTAAAAACCTATCTAAAATTTACGCCTGCAATAATTGCAAACAAAAATTCACGACAGCGAGTAATATGAAGAGACACGGACCAACATGTATGAGAGGTGAGACAAAAGTAATATGCGATGGTAATTATTTAGAGCGCCCGCGTTCGTCGTTCGAGAAAGCGTTCTACCAAAAGGTTTCTAACAGTTATGGGGCGATCGATTGGATGTATTCTGTGGAAAAGCGGGAGGGAATTCACATTCACCACGAACAGTGCGGACACGGAGGTGAAAGATGGATTTTAGGAGCTCCGGTAGATGGATACTGTCCAGAAACCAATACCGTATATCAATATCACGGCTGTTACTGCACGGGTGTGAGATTCATGCAAAGCATAAAAAAGAAGAACGCGCATCCACAATGAGAAGAGATAAAGTTATTAGAAAAAGCAAAGAATTCAACCTAGTAGTTATGTGGGAATGCGAATTCCAAAGAACGGGTAAAGATATAAAGATCGGTTGTGACACTACTCTTTATCCATATCAGATAGTATACGATTTTGAGGCATATCTCCAGCCAGAAGTTGAAACTACCGGTAATAGTTTAGAGTACGAAGCTGAGCACGTTCCGGCAAGCGTTAGTATAGGAGATAATTTCTCAGGAACAGTAACTCATATTTGTGATAAAGATCCCGCAAAACTTATAGAAAAATTCGTAGAAGATTTGAAAGTCAGGGGAAAAGCTATAAGAGAAGAAGTGTGGTCAAGATATAGGTTTAATACAGAACATTTACGTAAAAACCAAATCGCCAAGATCGAACAGTGGATAGAGCAAGTACCGGTTATAGGTTTTAACAGCAGTAAGTACGATATAAACTTAATAAAGAAATACCTAGTAGGCGAACTGACATCAACAACAAAGAAAGTAATGGTCGGAAAACGTGCAAACGCAACAATATTTCTATTTACTCCAGAATTTAGATTTCTTGATGTAATACTTTATCTAGGACCTGGTGTAAGTTACGATAGTTGGATAAAAGCCTACGAATGCAAAGGACAGAAATCTTTCTTTCCTTATGAATGGTTCGATTCTCCAGACAAACTGGATTACCCAGGACTACCCGATATAGAGAATTGGTATTCCAAACTATCTGGGAAAATGTTAATAGATGAAACAGAATTAAGTAAATGTCGTAGAATTTTCGAAGAAAATAATATGAAAACTTTCAGAGATTGGTTGAAATATTATAACGATTTAGATGTAGCACCGTTCCTAGAAGCGGTGGAAAAAATGTGTGAATTTATAAACACAGAGGTGTGGATATTTTCAAAGATGCGGTAACACTACCTGGAGTAGCTATACAATATTTATTGAGAGGAACCATTAAAGAACAAAAATCTTCAAAGACGATTATACCGGAGGATGCTCTATATGCACCAAAAGAAGAAACATACGAAATGATGAAGGACGCTCTAGTTGGCGGTCCATCAATAGTATTTACACGATATGCAGAAGCTGGTGTTTCAAATATTAGATCAAATGAAATTAACAAATCTTGCAAGGCTGTTTTGGGGTACGATGCAAACGCGTTATATCTACGTTAAATAAAGAGATGCCGTGTGGGAGAGAAACTATACACCATATAGATACCCCACATAACCCTAAATTTATTAAAAAGTTTTGTAAAAGAGTTTTATCTGGAGACTGGTTTGGGTTTGCGGAGGTGGATATAGAAGTTCCACACAACTTAAAACATAAGTTTTCTGAAATGTCCCCAATATTTATAAACAGAGAAGTAGAGGTTGATGAAGTTCCCACACACATGTTAAAATATTTGGAAGATACTGGAAGAACTAGAGGAAATGGAAGAAAATTGGTGGGATCTATGACCGCCACTAAAGTATTGCTGTACGCGCCACTGTTGAAATGGTATTTAAAACACGGCCTAGAAATAACTGGAGTTCATCGTGTTATAGATTATATTAGTGGTAAACCCTTCGAATGGTTCGCAAAAGAAGTTACAGCCGCAAGACGAACAGGCGATGTAGAACCAAATAAGAAACCAGTAGCGGATATAATGAAAGTATTAGGCAATTCGTGTTGTGGAAAAATGATAGAGGCAAAAGAGAGACATTTAAATACGACATATACACAAGACGAAACCTGTGTTGACAAAGCGTTAAGATCTGCATTCTTTGATGATTTGGAAGAGATAGGAGATGCGTACGAAATATCTTCCCGAAAACCCCGGTGTGCAGTAAAGAGCCCCTTCCACTGTGGAATAGCGGTTTATCAACTAGCTAAATTGAGAATGTTGGAATTTTACTACGAATTTCTAGATAAATACGTAAAAAGAGAAGACTTTGAATTAATACAGATGGATACAGATAGTATGTATATAGGAGTTAGTGGAAAAACGATAGAGGAATTGATTAGACCTAACTTACTAGACGAGTTTGAAAAAGAAAAAAATAAATGGTTGGCTTGGGATAAATGGAGCGAAAGAGAGCCCGGACTTTTCAAAATGGAATTTAGCGGGGATAGGGCGATAGCGTTATCTAGTAAGTGTTATTTCGTAGAAAAAATTAATTTCACTAAAGATAATTTGGAACAAATTAATAAAAACTCTGCGAAAGGAATGTCCAAGAGAACTAACAATTTAAATTGGGATAGATATAAACGAGTACTAAGTGAAACTACAGAAGATGGAAAACACATTATAGATGTAGCGCAAAATAGAGGATTTAAAATGAAAGACGGTGTTATGAAAACGTACTGTCAAAAAAAATTAGGACTCTCGGCGTACTACGATAAAAGACGCGTGTTACCAGACGGAATACATACCGAACATCTCTAAAGAATCTGACGATCCGGGGGTAGCTGGTTGTCAGAAGGCACCATAAGAAGTTCTTCGCGAACAAAACCGCGAGATGGACCATCAGTCAAATAATAGAGCACGGGCTCATCAGGTTTGGTAATAGAGCGATCCAGATGATATACATTCATTGACCACACGGGATCAGTCGCGCGGCGGCTGCCACCTTCGAGCTCTCCCGGTTGATAGAGGTACCGGACGTCAATATCTGATGGAAGCCGCTGCTCCTCTAAACCAACTGGTCGCCCGCGCGAGACGGCAGAGAGCTTGCTCGTCACCCTTTTAAACTTGATAGCATCTACAGGCTTCTTACCTATCAATCTGGTCACCTCTCCGTTCAGTGCGGAGACCACGGCGGGCAGTCTGGCCACCCACTCGGTCGATCGCGAATGAGGGTCTACAAGTTCTTTAGCGTATTGGTGTCCGAACAGTCTCTCAGCCAGGGTTCGATTGAAGCGTTCCACGATCCCCTGGTCCCGGTGGATGTTGACGCGGCCGCGTCTGATAGAAACTTTATGCTTAGACAATAGATGAGAGACCGCGCCCATGAACTCGCGGCCGGGATCGACCTGGAGAAGATTCGGCCATTTGAGAGGACTCCTCTTATATATTCGTGAAAGAGCCTCGGCCACTTCCTTAGACTCTTTAGTGGCCAACGGCTCAGCCCCCTTGTAACGACTCGCTACGTCAACGATTGTCAGTGCGTACTTGTACGTTTTGCGACCGACGCGATCGTGAGGGAGAAACAGGAGATCCGCTTGGTGAACTTGGTTCGGCACCGGAACGTCGAATTTTGGGCGCGGAATATTGTGAGGCGCGGGTAAATAGATCTGCCAGATGGCCTGCTTCTTGAGCCATTCCTTGACAGCATTTTCTGAAACCTTGGTCGCCGTCGCGAGGTTCTTGATGGCCGCGAGTCCCTTCCAGTAGCCGCGTGGGCTATAGTATGTATTCGACAGCTTGCGCGTTAGTTTGGTATCAAGTTTGCGCGTGTTCATCGTATGCGAAGTATTCTAATATATCGGACAATCTCCAACATGCCCTCGCCAGTTCGTCCGGTAACTGCGTCGTTAATAATAAACCTTTGTTGGAAGTTTCGCTGCAGCCCCAATCGCGTTTGGGTTGGAACAGGAGAGGGGAATCTAATTCAACATTGTTGATGGAGGAATCTAACATCCGCTTTGCGAAAAGGGTGGCCGCTTTTTCGTCCTCGCGCCACGTCTCGAGACAATCTCGGGCCAGACGAATCATACTCTTTGCACCAGGTAAACGATGTTTTTGGGCAGTGTAGCCTACATCGATCATAGCGTCATAAAGTTCGTCAACTAACATCGTTCTATATATATATATTTATAAAAAAAAATGTTTTTTTAATTAATTAATTATTTTATATAGTAGCCGACGAGACCCACCACACCCATTCCCACGACGATGAACGCGATCTCGCGGTCCTTTTGGGGCTCTGACGGTACATAGAAATCTGAAAGTTGGGGCTCGGGATCCATTGGATCGAGACTTTTGTGCGGATATGCCAGCGCGTACTCGCGGTTGGCTTCTTCAACGTTCTGAAAAGTTTGCGCGGCGTGATTTTCGCGGCGAAGCTCTTCATTGACCCAGTCCAGATGGGCGGTTCGTTTTTTCGACCACGCTTCCTTTGCGCTATTGAGTTGTTCTACAGCTAAATCATGACGCTTACGCTCCTCATCCACGTTCGAGCTTTTCATTTTAGAGAATATAAAGTTGCTACCGCTGAACGCCAATGCGTTTACAAGCGCACCACCTACTATTACTGCGATTGAAGCCATTTATTTCCATATATTAACTGGTAGAATTCCAGCTTTAACTAGATAATCTCGGGTCCAAACTGCGGCCGCTACATCTAAGGTCGCGAGACCCTACGTCTCTCACAGTAAAGTCCAATTTGGGAGGGGTTCCTCCTAGGGCCATCTTTGATAGTCGAGCATACCCGATACTGAAACCCGATATCACCACGGCGTGATAAAGCGCATTCACTAACATTTTACCATCTTGTTCAGCCATTGTTATAATTATTGCATATAAAAGGGGTCGCGATCAATGTTTAAATGGGGCGCATCCAAATTCAACATTGTTGATGATTGGTGTTTCGTAACTTTCTTCTGAACACTGGCTGGTTGTTTTTTGGGGTATTTCCAAACGCACAGGGCACCAACAACTGCCAGACCACCACCAACAACCCAACTCCAATTCACGAATTTGGGTTCAATCGGATTCGCCCAACCTCGATTGGGTGTTGAGTGTGCTTCCAATTCGTGAATTGGGGGTGTTGTTGTACTCAACTCTGTATTCAGATGTTTTGCTGTCTCCGTCCCCGATTGTAACGACTGTTTAGCCTCTCGAAGCTCGGCGAGTATTTTATCTTGTTTAACTTTTCGGGTGGCAGCCGCCGCCCGCCCAGCTGCCTGTCTTTTGGGATTTTTATATGCGGTATGTCATCCAGTGGCGGAGTAACACTCTGGTTCGATTGTGTTGAAGCAATCTGGTTCAACTCCGTCACTCTCGTGGGTGTGTCTTGTGTCATCATTGTCAGGGCTTATAGTTCGTGGGCATATATGTCCAAATTGACAGTGTTTACCCGTGGTCAACGCGGTTGTTAGTGGAGCTAAGTACATTCCAAACTTGTGATAAATTGAGCAGCATGCCGTTCTAAGAGTGTGTCCTATAAAATTTGGGTCAGTCTCTAGATCATCAATCAACCCCGCAGTGTTTGGTATAGGGAGAAGTCTACTAACGGCGGTAGCGTACAAATGAATAGCCGCCGATCCAAGAGTTTTTGTCATCTCTGCTCCCAATTTGGATTCGTATCGCGCATACATTTTATCGATCTCCGCATCTGACATCTTATCCACCTGAAAAACTGAGAGACGCCTACCGAGATAATGCTCCGATTGTCCCCCAGCAACCAGCGCAGCTAGCCGCTCTCGTCGCGCCGCATTTTCATTTTCATTCGGAGTCGTTGCACTCAACCCAATACCAACCCCCGATTCCGATTGCTCTGTCGGATCATTATTGTTGGCAGTCGGAGTTGAGGTTTCTTCTATTAGCTGATCGAGAAGTTCGTCGCAGTTCATTTTTCTTAAAATTAATTTAACTTTTCTATTAACAAGTCTCATCACTTTAACATATTTATTTATTACAAAAATAATAAATGCGCACCACCCGATACTTATGATCACCATTATGCTCGCAACAAAGCTCGCAGCGGAGCACCAAATTGTTAACATTGTTAACCATTTGTTAAGCATTTGTTCAGCATTTGTTCAGCAATTGCTAAGCATTGTTCAGCAATTGCTAAGCATTGTTCAGCAATTGCTAAGCATTGTTCAGCAATTGCTAAGCATTGTTCAGCAATTGCTAAGCATTGGCCGAGCAATCGTCAATCACATATAGGGTGGGCTCACCCTGGAATCTTTGGTATAAACCACGCAACCAATCGTGAAGCCTATCACCCGGGTCAATAACGTATACCTCAGGGTCGGTCCATATCCACGGGCACCGCTGATAAGTATCGTTGTGCCGCACAGTGGGACATAGGATCACAATGTGACGAAAGGCATCGCGGTAGGATCCCTCGAGTAAGTCGAGGATGAAAACCGTTTTTCCACATCCTGTCTGCCCACATATTATGGCAGAGTGAGCATCTCCAATCGTGAATTGGTATTGATTGTTAATTTTCTTAATTAATTCTTTAGAATTATCAAAATTAGTAGATCGCTGATACGTATCGACCATCTTCGATGTTGAGTTGTGCGTCTGTAATTATATATGTACACGTTCAATGGCCCGGCTCCGTCCGCCTCTTTGGTTATCTGGATCGTCACACCCTCACTAGCGTTCTCAACTTGGCGTCCGCTACCGTGTATTTGGTCATCGTCGCTGGCTCGCATGTCTAGCCATAACGCGTATTTGGTATTCAGGAACTCCGCGAGGGAGACGGCCGAGAGATGCAGGTCTTTGGCAACTGCTGCAACCTCCGGAGAGCGCTTAGAGCCGGCAGCAAACTGCTTTCTTACTTCGTCCCACTGCTGGTGCGCGCGAAGACCCGCGCTGTAGAGTTGATTGGGGACTCCCTCGATCGTCACCTCTACCTTCGTGATTTTGGGGTTATAGAATCTGTCGGTTTTTCTAGCACCGAACGCGAACCGAGCATCCTCGAACAACATCAGTATACCTTTCATCGAGCGGGCGGGTACGTTGACGTTAATATTCCACAATGTGTCGCCTTTGTCTTTCGTCATCTTGCGATGGCGAAGAACTCGGTCGTAAAGTATGGCAACGCGCCCGGCGTACTGGGTTCTGATCAATCGTGCTAGTTCGGGCATCGTGACCATGTCGTACTCCAGCGAAACATTATCGATCGCATACGTCGATAACATGTCGCTGGCTATGATAACTCGGCCGTAGTCGTTGAACGTTAGTTCGTATTCGAGGCGGTCAGCCAAAGCGCTCTGATAGTAGGGCATGTGACTCTCCAGCAACTCAAAGTCGAGCGGGATGTAGAAGCGGTTGCCGTAAGCGCCCGCGACCGCGTTGTCACTAGAGTTGTTATCTACCTTGTTAGCAGCCCCGATTCTAAGTTTGGTTACGTTCTTATTTTTGCTGGTGTCAATACCTTGATAGACAGCGTTTTCAAGCTCGTGTGACGTCTTCCACAGGTCCTGATAGCAATGGTAGACGTCGCTGTCATCGATCGACATCACCTCATTACCAGAAATCTTTATCATAGTCTTCTTGACTATGGCGCGACCCAAGTTCTGAACGACGGTTCGGTCCGCGTCCGTCGACGTTAGCGAAATAGTGAAAGCGAGGCGAACAGTACCCGAACAATGACGTCGTTAGCTCCGAGGTTAGGGAAGCGGACTAAGAGCTGCTGGTTCTGGTCGATCGTCGATGGGTTGTTCGTAATAACGACACTCTGTCTCACGCCTTTTGCCCCGAGGGGCTCACGCAGTCTGCGGTATGGATTGAGTTTGCGACCGTATTGACTCGAAGACATAATTAATTTTATTGAAACTATTAAACCTGTATTGTTTTGTCTTTAATATAATAATAATTATTAAAGATGGCTGGTCTCGATATTGGTATGGACGAATTCGATCGCACTATGGGCGACCGAGACGATTACCTCGATGATGATGATTATGTTGATGATCTCTATCCATATAGCCGCGGAGAGGGCGTGGACGTTGATGACTACCTCAATGATGATGATTATGTTGATGATACCTATCCATTTAGCCGCGGAGAGGACTTGGACGCTGATAATGAGGACGAAACGTCCTTCATAGAGTACCCGCCCGATGCGAGTACACATTTCGAAACGTGGGAGGCCAAATCCAAAACTCCGGCATGGGCGGGTGGTGCCAAGATTCCTGAGGGGATCTCCAAGAATGAGCTGGCGTCTACCAAGGAAACGGAAACTCTGGTGAAATAAACGGTGGGAGCGTATAGTGTCTAAACGCGGCATCTCCGCCACGTTGGAGTTTCGCAGCACTAAAAGAGGAGACCTGTGGGTTAAATGGGGCAATACCTGGATGTTGCTGACGTACAAGAACAACCCAAACAAGTTCCTCAAACCCTCTTCATTGAAGCGATATGGAGCACTACTCGCTCGAGCTCTCGGAGTGCTCGACGACATTCAGGCGCCGCTGCCTACAAAAATGGTAAAAACCCTACAGTCTACCGACGAAACGCTGGAGAAGACGGCCGCCACTATAGAAACGATCGAGCTCAGCGAGATCCCTCGCGTAACCACCGACGTTATTAACACGATTGAAACCACGGTCAACGAAATAAACGGCACGAAGTTTGACCCACCGTTACCTCTTCGCGAACTCCGGGGACTCGATAAGGTTCTGCAAACAACTCGGGGCGAACTAGTCAATAACCTCTCCAAACTCTCAGCGCTGGACAAACATATCGCTCTAGAAGAAAAAAAAATAAAGCAAGCACGGGGCGATAGAGAATCTACCGAGCGGATCAACAAACTCCTGCGGTCGTTGCGGGACGAAAGAGAAGCTCGATTGGAGGCTGCCTCAACTAACCGTGAGACGCTTTCCGGTCAATTAAGTCGTAGCCGCGAAACAATCTCGAGGGTCCTGCACGAGGACACTACACTCGGTGCGCGTATTCGCACTCTGTTCAGAGAGAAGGGCGTCACGATAATAACCGTCATCGCGGCTTTCAGCATGATTATATCGACCCTAATTCTATCTATATCGTCTCTAGTTCTATCTATCACAGGTGGTTCAGCACCAGCTCCATCACCCGCTCCAGCACCAGCTCCAGCTCCAGCACCAGCACCATCCGGTGGGGTAAAAGAATGGATAAAAAAACAACTAAAAGCCCTCGCCAATCTCCTGGCTAAATTAGCAGGAAAGTTGGCTGCCGCACTACCTGGACTGATCGGAAGTATCGTTTCTTACTTGCTATCTATATTATCAAAAACGGTCGGATGGCTAGCCAATAATACTTGGGCTTTAATCGTGGCAATCGCCGGTCTCCTATTATTCTCTGTCAGAGAGTTCCTACAACCAAAGCGTAAATAATCCGATCGCCACGAGGGCGACGACGAGCGCTAATTTCTCCTCCTCGTGTGTTGTGCTTCCAATTTCACCCAATTTGTAATTGATTGGTGTTTCTCCAATCGCGATTGGTCTGTTGATGGATTTCGATGGTTCATCCAATTTACGAATTGGGGTACTTGGTTCGATTTACGAATTGGGGGAGGTGTATCCATTTTGTGTTTTATGAAATCGGTTCCACTGTTGGGTGTGCGCTTGATGATATCCGTGTTCACGTTACCGTTGTGGCCTATTTTTTGATTGGCGGTGGCGATTACGATATGATTATTGTAACCGTCAACCGGGTCGTCTCGTAGTATCATATTGCTCGGCGCCATATAAAGACCTATTCCAAATACATAGTCTACTGGGGTGCTGGCATTCTGTAAAACGTCTTGATAATTCTGGATCGCCTTCTCCAGATCCACCCTAGCTGAGATGGCGTCCTCTACAAGTGCCAAGAATTGTTTTTGTGCATCAAACGCCGTTCCCGTGCCCAGTATAGAACTGCGAGTTTGTTTCTGTGCGCCGAGGATGGCCCAGACGTACGTGCGAATGGAGTCGTTGACGCGAGTAACCCGGCCTGCGTGAACCCTATACCCTTATCTAACATAAATGTACCCACGCGTCCTGAACCTCAGCAGCCTGCTGTATGTAATCGACGTGAGCCCGTTTCGACGTAACATTTTACAAGAAAACACGCCACAGTGCCGACCTCCAGACACTTCCTTCCGGCCCGAATGTCATAGTCGCGGGGTCAAAATTCCCGGCTTTCCGACTGACGATGTGGTCACCGGAGTGATCGTGTCTAAAATCAGTCTGTGTCCAATTTCCGGACTGGCCATGAATGAGAACGTCCCCGAGGCCGGTGCTGGTAGGAAATGCTTTCTGTCTCCAGTCCGCGTCTTTTGAAACGTTAAATTCGTTACACAGTTTTTCAGGCCATACGGTCGTATGCGTTGGAAATGGGATCCCAGGCGTCGTCTTGAGGTAGTGAAATACCTAGTTCTTTGAGAATCCTCCTAATAGTATAATACGTGTGAAAGTTGTAGACACTTTGGAGCATGACATTCTTGGATGTCAGATGGTCTTTATGTGAAACTCCACACCCGGCTGTTGCGCACCATACAGCGAAATTTATTTGGTTTTGCCAAAACTGCATCGGTGTTGCTTTCCACCCGTTTACCACCTCCATTGTAGTAATCTTGGGCAGCCTATATTGTTCAAAGATATTAGGGAAATTGGTGGCAAAGCCGCTGTCCGGTCTAACCGTTACGGTTGGGTGTACAAAGGGGGTTAACAACGTCTTTTTGTGTGTATTTACCTCCGACCGCGTACTTTACATTAGAGTTAAAGCTAAATGCTTTGGTATCCATTGAAAGATATTATTATGTTTGTCTACTATAACTAATGTTCAAAAAGGGAGTTGTGAACTTCAAAAATTAATAGACAACTGCTGCGGACAACGCCGTGTAGGCCTTAGATCAATCACCTTCACGGTTGGATGGAAAAACATTGAACTGTATAAGGATATCAACTCAGTCGGGCAGGTAATAGAACGGCCAGAGGTTATCTTTTCCGCAGATGGTCTAGATCTAGAGACCGCCGAATATCCTGTAAAAGAAGTAGAGAGACGCGTTCGGGAAGCAGCTGTCGTATTACGTCCTGGCCTTTGGGGTTTCAGAGATGTCCAAGCTTTAATCGCAAGGAATATGCCTGATAATGTCACTCTCACAGTCTCAAAAGCCACGGGGATTGCGACATTGGACGTTGATAAAAAAATAAAGATCACTCCGGGGTTGGCCTCAATGTTAGGATTTAAATTTGCACCCCCTTACAACGAGGATGAAGGGCGAATGTTCCCGTTGCACTTTGTCTTCCACGTGGATTATCACCGCGGCGATACCCCAGTAAACTTCGCCTTCACGAAAACTCTCAGGGTGCACCTTGATCGGGTGAACACATCGTACAACACGATAGACGGATCCCCCAGCACATTACTGAAAACTGTGCCCGCCAGCGATTGTTTCTATGGCGAGACTGTGACCTTAGACTTCCCACACCCCGAGATGAAAGTTTTGGAATCGGGACACATCCACGAGTTGAAGATTTCTATTCTTGATGATAAAGGGAGAGAGTTAAAGAACGATTACCCGATTTCGGTCGTCCTAGAAATTTCAAATTAATTGAAAATTAATTTTAAGAAAATTAAGAAAATTATTTAGAATTAAACGCATGTTCGTAATATATATTATCAACATTATGAGTATATACGGACCAGGTAGTTCTTCCGATTGGGTGACAAATTCAAATAATTTGGAACCGGCAGAAGGGGGATTCATCCCGACAGAGGGCGACTTTTTAACTACCCAAAAAACAAAGGCCTTGATCAATAGAACTATATCGAGGGCCACGGACGAGATTCACAAGAGTCTACTATCACAACTTAGAGAATATGCCCTGGCTGTGAATACACAAAGTCGTGAAGAAACGCATACGGAACTAAACGAACTAGGTAAAAAAATAACCAAATTTAGAAAAGAGGCCCGGTTGGGGATTGATAAAGCCCGAGAAGACCGCCAGGCTGACATTACGGAGGTTTATGGGGTGTTGCGCTTAGAAGACTCCCTCAGCAAAGAAGCTACACTTGCTGAATTAGACGGGAAAATAATCGATTTTCGAAATGAGGCCACGTCGGGTATTGTTGAAAGCAGAGAAGACCACCAGGCGGACTTACGAAGGCTTATGAGGTGTTGCGCTCAGAGGACTCTCTCATCAGAGAAGCGGCACTTACTGAACTAGATAAAAAATAACCAAATTTCGAAAAGAGACCCGGTCGGGTATTGATAAAGTCCGAGAAGACCACCAGTCGAACCTTGCAGAGGCCATTGCGGAGGCTTATGATGCGTTGCGCTTAGAGAACTCTCACAGCAAAGAAGCGACACTTACCGAACTAGATGGAAAAATAGCCGAATTTCTGAAAGAGACCAGGTCGGGGGTTGAGGGGGTCCGAGAAGACCACAAAGAGGCATTGCGGAGGCTTATGGGGCGTTACGCTCAGAGGACTCTCTCAACAGAGAAGCGGCACTTACTGACCTATACGAAAAAATAACCGAATTTAAAAAAGAGACCCGGTTTGATCTTGATGGAGTCCGAACGGGTATTGAGAAAGCTTTAGAAGACCACCAGGCGGATATTACGGAGGCTTATAGGGTGTTGCTCTTAGAGGACTCTATCAACAGAGAAGCGACACTTACTGAACTAGATGGAAAAATAACCGAATTTCAAAAAGAGGCCCGGTCGGGTATTGATAAAGCCTTAGAAGGCCACCAGGCGGACCTTACGAAGGCTTATGAGGTGTTGCGCTCAGAGGACTCTCTCAACAGAGAAGCGGCACTTACCGAACTAGACGAAAAGATAACCGATAAACTGAAACATGATCGTATAGCCGCGACCAAAGCTCTTGAGGAGGCATATAACGCAAACAGGGCGCTTGCCGGAATAGTGAAAACAATGAAAACACCAAAACGTGTCATAACAGTTTGGGCTGAGAAGCGGGGCCCATTGGTTGAGGGGCACTATGAATATTCGTTCGGTGCCAAAGCGAGTAATAAATATGGGGGATACACTATGACAGCTGTAGGTGAAGTTGTCCAAATGGCGGTCTGCTCGGTTAATGGTAGTGGTAAACCTGTGGGCGCGGTCGCGATAAATATTGTAGTAGATGGGAAAGAACGGGGGATTGGAGTCACTAAAATCTCTGGAGATAGTTCGACGGTGGTTTCGTTCTCCGGTGATGATCGAATTAGACTTTCCCCAAGGTAGTGTTATTAACTTTGTTACGAAATCGGTGACCCAGGGAGTTCTTCCACTATTGTCTCATTGTTAATTGAACTTATTGTGTAAATACTAATATATTGAAATAAATTTAACTATGAACGAATCACCATATCCAACTCTCAATACCACTCCACCAACACTGTATCCAATTGTCAATACCACTCCCCCAACACTATATCCAATTAACGAAAGAAGTTCAGATTTTAGGTTGAATAATATCGTCGCTATGCAGGATATTTTAGTTAGAGAATGTGCAAATAGAAAAGACACGCTAACAAATATAAGCGCGCGGCAAACATAGCTGAAGCATCTAGTACGGTTCTGGCAAGTGTTTCTGTGTTGTGTGGGCGGGGACTGCTGCAATGCTATCTACAATTGTAATGGTTCCACTTGCAGGGGTTTTGAGTGGAATTACCGTTTTATCTGGAACACTTTGTATGGTAATTAGGGCGGTGGGTGGAAAACTCGAGAAAAAAAGTAGAAAACATGATAGAATATCCGTTCTCGCTAGGTCTAAGAAAAATAGCATCGACGTTATGGTGTCCAAAGCGTTGGCCGATAAGAAAATATCAAATTTAGAGTTTGAATCCGTGGTGGAAGAAATGGGGAGATATGAAGAATTAAAAAAATGATATAAGGATTCAAGGCGCGCGCCACCATGCCAAAAATTGAGTGTACTGATTGGGATAAATTTAGGGTAAAACTTGGAAATAAAGTCGGAGGAAATGTTACAGCACCATTACAAAATAATTTTTAAAAAAAAAAATTTTTCTTAATTTTATAATTTTCCTAATTTTTTCAAAATTATATTGATGCAGTAAACAAATTTACATGTGTTTTTCACTGAGAATTACAAATTCAGTCGAGTATTACACTGTACACCACCGTCTGTGTAATTGATACACTCGGCTCTGTTTACCTTGGCTATCAATTTACGCATGGTTCATAACCCGTGTAATTGATAATTGTACAACACTAGGTAATGTTTATCATAACAGCCTTCGTGGTCGTGTGGTTAAGGCGATAATCTATAGACACGAGGGTCGTGGGTTCGCGCCGCGGTTGGAGCTAAACATTTTTTATTTATTTATTTCTATCCCTACAAATGTGGTCGCTATGGTAAACAACTGCATGACAACGGCGTTTCGGAGTCCGACCGCTTGAAATGGGCAGACAACTCGGCCGGTGTCATGAACACGATCTTTGACCTTAGCAGGTTCATGGGATAAAATGGACACGCGGTTTCAGGGAGATGTTATTTGTCTTAGCATCACATTGCTGTTCAATAATAATTTTTTCAATTTCTTTATAAGCGATATCGTAGAAATGTATATTCGTAAATAAATCGTTGGGTTTTAACAATTTTATATAATACACCTTAGTTTCATATCCGATACGCCATTATCCGTCTTAATGTTTGTATTTGCCTCTTGTATGGTTGACATAATTGCCGGTATACTATTGTAAATGCAACGTTTTTTATCGGAGCGTAATAAATTACGCTGGTATTTCATATATTCGATATCGCCTAGTGTTCTCATTTTATAGAATTTATATACAGGATTATAACCCCCATAAGATTCATAAATTTCTTCAACAGAGTTATTAAAAATTTTCAATTCCAATTGTATTGTATTATCCATTTTCTCTAATAGTTGTTTTTTTTCTGTTCAATAATTTCCAATTTCTTCTAATAATTTTCAATTTCTTCGTTAAAAGTGATAATGTAGAAACGCATATCCGTAAACGAATCTTTGATTTTAAACTGTTTTATAAAATTAGTTTGATAATATTTCGGTAGTGTTTCTACGATCCTATTGATCCTATTTAGTCGCTTCATTACATAAATTTGAGACTTATACCGGCGACATAATTGCCGGTTTAATATTGTAAATGCAACGTTTTTATCGCAGCGTAATAAATTACGCTGATATTTCATGTATTCGATACCACATAGTATTGTCATTTTACCGTGTTTTAATACTGTAGAAACAGCGGCGTAAAATTCTTTAGCAAGGTCATTATACAATTCCAATTCGTTGCGTATTTTATTATCCATTTTGTTATATATATTTTTATTATAACCTATTAAATTTTATATGTTCAATTGGACGTGAAAAAAACATAAGGTATTTATGACACCAATATGGACTACAATTCGACATCGTCAAAATAAATTAGCTATATTGGAGGAGAAAAATTCCTTGTGCCCCCCACAATTTCAATGCCCCAGATGTCCTTGTAAATTCGTTAGTGCCCAAACTCTTTGTAGACATAAGCAACTACGCTGCCCTGTGGCTACAGGTGAACGTGGTAGACTAGAGCTGGTATTAGAATTAGTTGCTGATCTACGGAATCAATTAGCTATATCGGAGGAGGAAAATATGGTGTTGGAATATAGACTATTGCGCGAGGACGCATTTAAATCGGAAACTTATTAGAATAAATTCATAAATTTACTGTCGTAAAAAACATCATGTATTTATGACAACGAGATAAAAATAAATCCTTTTTAAGACTATTGTTTTATCTGTTCAATTGGACGTGAAAACAACATGATGTATTTATGACACCAATTTTAGATTTTTCGTGGTTGGTGGGAGACAATTTCCTCGTTAACCAATTTTTGATTTTTAGGGGGTGGTGGGAGTAGTATATAGGGGTGAAAATGATGCCACCGTAGGTGGTATCATTTTGACTCCCTATATACTACTTATTGAGTTATTCGCGTTTTGATTACCCCATCCAAAGCGAAAGTTGCGTGTACGAAAGAATCTCACACAGAATCGAAGGCCGTCCGGCGTGGATTATCGGTCATATTTGACCAATAACTGATCGACAGCTCAAACTAAAGTGGTGCACCATGACCATATACATTAGCAACTCCAACCATACAAAGTTCGTCCAATTGTGATCATTCATCGATCTAAAAAACACCTTTTTTTTTTTCCACTTTCATTCATGATTCACGTACTATCAGATTATGTCTTCCGCAATCCCGAAATAGGTTGAATGACGTCATACAGTTTAGATTTAGCCAATCAGAGATGTTCTTTTTTACATAGACGCTTCCGGTTGTATTATGGAAGATGGTGCATTGACCCAGTTCCAGATAATGAACGAAATAAGACAAAAAAGTGTTTTTTAGATCGGCGAACGATCACAATTGGACGAACTTTGTATGGTTGGAGTCTCTAATGTATATGATCATGGTGCACGACTTTAGTTTGAGCTGGCGATCAGCTATCGGCCAAATATGACCGATAATCCAGCCGGACGGCCTCCGATTCTGTGTGAGATTCTTTCGTACACGCAACTTTCGCTTTGGATTGGGTAATCAAAACGCGAATAACTCAATAAATACTTGAAACAGCGATTTGAAGTGAGTATATTCACACACCTAATACCTTTATCGATTGCCAGAGACATATTTCATACATTTAATCGATGTTTATTGTGTTTGTGCGAGCCGGAAAAAAGAGGGCTCTTTCTATACTGAGCAAAACTAGAAACGTCCCTCCATGTTTTAGGAAAGATTCATCAAAAACCAAAAGGGTTACTTTTAAAAATCAAAATGGAAAAACAAGTTCATTCATTTCTGTATCAAAGCCAATAAATTGCATTTGGATATATTGTTAAATATTCGAGAGATAACCGGCCAAGGGCGGTAGGGGTCAAAATAAAAAATCACAAAACTCAGAAATGTGTTACTTAATGTTTAGAGATGGAATTTCAATAAGTAATGTGGCAAATTCTGTAAATCTCGTTAGTACGAGTGTGGCCACCATTTGCATGAATGCATGCAATGATCCTACGCCCCGCATCGACGTGACGTAACGCAATACCAGTGCGTTGGGCAAATTCCTCCATTCCCGTTGTAACGCCCGTGTAAGATCGCGAACATTGTCAATCTGATGGTTAGCTCGTGCTTTACGGCCCAGCTCATCCCATATGTGCTCAATGGGATTGAGATCCGGGGAGACCGCGGGCCATGGCATGACGTCGACGTTGTTTTGCTGTAAGTATTGAGTGGTGACCCTGGCTACGTGAGGGCGGGGCATTGTCGTGCATCAATGTCACACCAGGACCATACTGACGGATAAATGGTAAGGCATGTGCATTTAGCACATCTGCAACATAACGTTGTGCATTGATGTTGCCCTGTACAACAAACCAAATCTGTCTTCCGGTTTCCATGATCCCACCCCAGACCATTACGCTCCCTCCCCCAAACCCTGTTCTTCTCAACAATGCAACAATCGGTGAATCTTTCATTGTTACGCCTGTATACCCGTAATCTTCTGTCAGCAGGACTAACTGTGAACCGAGATTCATCGGTGAACAAAACTCGGTTCCAGTCAGCCCTTCTCCAGTTCAGATGACGTCGCGCCCATAACAGTCTGGCAGCACGGTGACGTTGGGTCATTATCTGACCAGTGTACGGACGGCGTGCCCGGATTGGTTGGGCGTTACGACGTAACCGGTTGCGAATGGTCTGCCCTGAGACACCGTATCGCCTAGCAGTGACTGTGGCTGCCAATCGACGTTGACGTAAGTGCGTCAACGTAATGTAACGATCGGCTCTAGCCGTGTAACAGTAATGTAACGATCGGCTCTAGACTTCGTTACACGAGGCCTACCAGGTCGCTGCCGGTCGTGAACAGCCCCAGTCTGCTGGTACCGGGCTGCAAGACGATCAATCGTCTTCCGACAGCAACCAAACCGAGGCGCGACCGCCCTGGCGGCCATCCCACCCGCAAGCATCCCAATTACCTGATTTCGCTCGTTTTCGGAAAGCGGTGGCATATCGAAAACAGTGAAAAATTAAAAAAAGAATTTAATTTTCCGAATAGCCCCTATCCACAGGTTGAAGTAACGGACCGAGGTCTATAAATACATTAAATATGCATAAAAGCATCAATAAATGAAGAAAACAAATTTTTTTTTACCCCATCCATCTAATCTTATGGGGAAGGTGTCCAACTTTTTAATAGGCCGAGCCCATACGGCCTCGAGACAACGGACTCTCACGAATCGTCAACCGAGTTATATCATTGTCGCCTATTGCAGAAGTTGGGACAATGTTAGTATTCCGCAACGATATATTCCCCATTGCGCTATGTCAACGCGTTTTCGAGCTATCGATTGTTTTGTTGTAAAAAAAGTATCATCATTGCTAGGTCGGGAAAGAACGGACACATTTCCGAGGCCGATATGCTATATAAAGCAGTAAACATCGGGTTCAAAACACACTTTTACGTCGTCCCGGCCCGTAAAGAAACATTTTGCATAGAGAAAACATTGTTTCCAATCGAACTTTTGATCAAACCTACATTTATACCGTCCTGTGCGTCACGACAGACAATTTAATCGCACAGACATTTCTATCATTTCTCGGGAAGCCATTTTGTGTAAACATCGTGGGACAGGTTTATTCGCCGGAACTCGTGCACTTACTATGTGGTAAAAAAACGGAACTTTTAGAAACGGTTATAATTCATATTTTATAATACCTATGTTGATGGTAAACGTATCAAGTTAAAGGTATGTCTCTCTACTCCGATTTCAAGTTTTGTCAAAATATATTTTTTTCTAATAAACATGTTTTGGCAGCATATGAGAATTGTCCGTGGGGTCAAATTTTATTTTTGACCGAATATGGTCATGTTATATGTCAAATCGAAGGTATCAACGAGGCGATCACTCTGGTGCATTTTTTTTGTCGAAATCGGATGGCTATGTCATCCAAGATGGCCGCCGAAAGGTCAAAATGTCGTTCTTTTATTAGAGATTTAAATTTAAAAATTCTTCTTCACATGAACTGCTTGGCCCATGGTGGCCAAACTTAAAAATTATGGTCCATGGGTGAAGCATTTTCAGATTTGTTAAAACGGAGATCATCGCTAATCCAAGATGGCCGCCGTCTAAAAATAGCATCTTAAAAAAATTCATCTTCTCATGAACCGCTAGCCGGAATTTGACGAAACTTGGTAAGAATGATAGATGTACAATGCTCTTTCAAAGTAGTTAAAATGGTGACTCCGGGGTCAAAAATGGGCGTGGCCCGTGGGGACAAATTGGGGTAAAATTTTATTTTTGACCGAATATGGTCATGTCTATATCAAATCGAAGGTATCAAAAGAGGCGATCGCTCTGATATATTTTTTGTCGAAATTGGATGGTCATGTCATCCACGATGGCCGCCGAAAGGTCAAACGGTCGTTCTTTTATTAGAGATTTCAAAATTCTTCTTCACACGCACCGCGTGGCCCAAGGTGGCCAAACTTCACAGTTATGGTCCATGAGTGAAGCCTTTTCAGATTTGTTAAAACGGAGGTCGTCGCTAATCAAAAATCTTCATTCTCATGAACCAGCCACTACGCCCATTTTTTTATTTTTTACCCCTGGGTCACCATTTTAGCAACTTTGAAAGAGCATTGTACATCGATCATTCCTACCAAGTTTCGCCGAAATCCGGCTGGCGGTTCATGAGAAAATTTTTAGAATTTATGCTATTTTTAGACGGCGGCCATCTCGCCTTCCGCTTTTGGAAATATATTTTGCTGTAATCCGAATTATAAAATGCAGGTAACGCAGGGCGACTTTCTCCGTGTTACAGACAGAAAATTCGGGTTAGTTTTGCTCATGCGTGTTGATGAGATCATGAAGCCAAAATGCACTATCTTCCATCTCTCGGGGAGAGGTTGCGAAAAAGCAAGATTGGATAAGATAGAATCTCGTATTTTCGTCTCGCAATCTCGTGATCATACTTCACATGTTCGCGATCAATATATGCCCGATATCGCGAGAACGCGAGATTGTAAAAGTTTTGACCCCGTGTCACCATTTTAACAATTTTGAAAGAGCATTGCGTATCGATCATTCCTACCAAGTTTCGTCGAAATCCGGCTAGAGGTTCAAGAGAAGAAGATTTTTTAAGAATTTATGCTATTTTTTAGACAGCGGCCATCTTGGATTAGCGATGACCCATCCGTTTTAAAACAAATTCTGAAAAGGCTTAACCATGGACCATAACTGTGAAGTTTGGCCACCATGGGCCAGCCATCGGCCATGTGGTTCCTGAGAAAAAACCTTTCAAAATCTCGAATAAATGGACCTTTTGGAGGCCATCATGGATGACATAATCATCCGATTCCGACAAATATTGCACCAAAGCAATCGCCTCATCCATACCTTCAATTTGATATATGACATGACCATATTCGGTCAAAAATCAAAATTTAAAATATTTGACCCCACGGGCCACGCCCATTTTGACCCAGGAGTCACCATATTTTTAACTACTTTGAAAGAGCATTGTATATCTATCATTCTTACCAAGTTTCGTCGAAATCCGGCTAGCGGTTCATGAGAAGAAGATTTTTTTAAGAATTTATGCTATTTTTAGACGGCGGTCATCTTGGATTAGCGATGATCTCCGTTTTAACAAATCTGAAAATGCTTCACCCATGGACCATAATTTTTTTAATGTTTGGCCACCATGGGCCAAGCGGTTCATGTGAAGAAGAATTTTTAAATCTCTAATAAAAGAACGACATTTTGACCTTTCGGCGGCCATCTTGGATGACATAGCCATCCGATTTCGACAAAAAAAATGCACCAGAGTGATCGCCTCGTTGATACCTTCGATTTGACATATAACATGACCATATTCGGTCAAAAATAAAATTTGACCCCACGGACAATTCTCATATGCTGCCAATTAGAAAAAAATATATTTTGACAAAACTTGAAATCGGAGTAAAAGTAAAAGTTCCGTTTTTTTTACCACATAGTAAGTGCACGAGTTCCGGCGAATAAACCTGTCCCACGATGTTTACACAAAATGGCTTCCCGAGAAATGATAGAAATGTCTGTGCGATTAAATTGTCTGTCGTGACGCACAGGACGGGTATAAATGTAGGTTTGATCAAAAGTTCGATTGGAAACAATGTTTTCTCTATGCAAAATGTTTCTTTACGGACTGGGACGACGTAAAAGTGTGTTTTGAACCCGATGTTTACTGCTTTATATAGCAATATCGGCCTCGGAAATGTGTCCGTTCTTTCCCGACCTAGCAATGATGATACTTTTTTTACAACAAAACAATCGATAGCTCGAAAACGCGTTGACATAGCGCAATGGGGAATATATCGTTGCGGAATACTAACATTGTCCCAACTTCTGCAATAGGCGACAATGATATAACTCGGTTGACGATTCGTGAGAGTCCGTTGTCTCGAGGCCGTATGGGCTCGGCCTATTAAAAAGTTGGACACCTTCCCCATAAGATTAGATGGATGGGGTAAAAAAAAATTATTTTTTTTTCTTCATTTATTGATGCTTTTATGCATATTTAATGTATTTATAGACCTCGGTCCGTTACTTCAACCTGTGCCCCTATCGCATGAATGGTACGACATGAACTGAAACACCTTATCGATGACAAGTATAGCGTGCACGTGCAAAAGTGTAAATCAACGTTCCGGTCACTGGCCGCTATGTAAACCGTGTGTATCGGCTAAACTCTACACGATCGTATTCTGAACATCGCCATGGTTTAGAATACATGTACTTTGAACATGTGGTACATACATAGACAGAGCTACACCGGCTATAAAACAGGGACAGGTCTGCATAAATAACGCATTTAAAGTGGCCCATATAGTCTTCGGACTGGGGGCCACTATATACAAACTGTTCAATGGGTCCAGTATTTCGCACGTAAATGTAAATGCTTTGATTTAACGACGGCACTGGCTCGATGACCTTGCATGTTGGGACCGACTATTTAAGTCCCCATCCGATAGGACTAACTAGGCTATCACGAAGGTGTCTTGCCCAAGGACACGCCGAATCGGCCAGTGTCTGGATTGGAACTCGGGACCTTTCGATCCGTAGTCCGATGCTCTACCACTGAGCTATTGCGGCTGACTATTTCGCACGTATTTACCATAACTTTATATACTACATTTATTGTTTAGCCTAGTTTCTCGACCAACGAAAGAACAGAATTTCGTCTCAATTAATTGCATATTGTGACGCTTTCGCCAATGTGTATTAAATTAAACATTAAATGTTCAGCGCTATATTTAGAACTGATAATTACCGTCCACACACGCGCTCACTTCGTGTCACACCGCCAATCACATGCTAATATAGCGATTGAAATCACGTTTAGGGGCGGAGCTTCGCGACTGGGCTGGTAAACAATAAGTACGTTATATTTCACATATTGAATTTTTTTATTTTTTGTTTCTCGCTCGCTAGCGCTCGCTACGAAAATAATTAATTGACCCTTTGAACCCGACAGCCCGATATAGTGGTTTATGCAAACAGTGCAGATCCAGATGAGCCGGCTCGTTAAACGAGCCGGCTCATCAGGATCTGTACTTTTTGAAAGTAATTTTAATATTTTTGAGAACAAAAACACCCCCTTTTCATAAATGGACGAATCTGAAAATCATTTTGTGACCATTGGATTGGTCTGAACATTAGCATATCACAGTCCATTCCAGTTCCTTAGGGTTGAAAGGGTTAAACACTGACTATGTTAAATATATAACTTATACGACTTACTAGCGCAAGTGAGGGAGCAGTCCTGTGTGTCGGTGGAGTTGCCGAAACACTGCCAGCCGTTATTGGCCGGGGCCGGGTTGGTACAGGACCGTGTCCGACTGGCCGTTCCATTGTGGCAGTCGACCGGACAGCCGGACCACGCTGACCAGTCCGACCAATGACCGTCAACTACAAATGTGACATGTGATTGTGTACCTAAGGTATCTCAAGAAAACAAAATTTATAATATATTCCGTAAATACCGCCGAGAGTTTACGAAATGCGTATAGCCAATGCATTTGCTATGAAAATGTCGTCACCTTTCGACGTCATTTACAGAAAATATCGCAGTTTCTGTAAATATTTTCTCTAGAAATCGCACATATTCTTAAGTACAAAAGCACATGGCGTGTCTCCATAGGCACATGTACATTTTAACTTGTAATGTTTATTGACACATTTGGCATGATATTTTAATAGCAAGCGTGGGTGCGTGTTTGCTTTATATCTTAAAAATAGACAATGTGACCTTTTGAACAGTTTCGACATAATGCGAGATTAATTCTACATACCATTAATCAAAACAGAACAGAACAGAAGAGAACATACTTTGTTTAAGTCATGTTCAATGTAACAACATGACTGAAATTGGTAATATATGTAGGTGGGTATACATGGTTGGAAATGTAACGTATTTATGTCAGATATAACTTTGGGAGGGGAAGAGGTATGGGGACAGTAGACAAGCATGTATAACATTATAAATATGTAAGATTTAATGTTTGTGTGTACGCTAAACGCCGTGGAAAGCGGATTATATGACCGCTGACCTAGACGGCTTTGCACAGTCTGTACATCTGTGCAGTCGGGTCAGAGTCTTCACCGCCTTCAATTACAGTGGAATCTCTCTTAACCGGACACCCTGGGAGGTCCCCAGGGTGTCCGGTTTAGAGATGTTTCACTGTAAATCAGGCTTTTGTCCATTCTAAGACATAAATATGTGCTATGCAATCATGAACAGAAGTTATCACCCGAGATAAATGACAAAGAAACTCATCAAAAATAAGATGACAGTTGGTGTCCGGTTTAGAGAGGTTGCACTGTACTAGTAATATCAGAGCTATATTTTGGGGCGTGGTCGTACGAGAGAATCGCCACTTATTGGGTCACTCGTGTATACTACAATGTACAACATCCCAAATTTGGGCTCATATGGTATTCCACACTAACAGTAATCGATGGTCTAGTAACATACTAGACCATCGAGTTGTCCTCAAAGTTTGTGTCGTATGAAAATACACTTTGAAGTTACTGACACACTCGCTTATCATACGAGATAATTGCAAAGTATTGGGTCACAGACGACCACATTCACTAGGATCACTGTTCCCTTTAATTTCACGTTTATTAAATAAGTTTCCATTTTAGCTGCATATAAGACAGCGGTAGTAGGCTTGTGTCGTATGAAAATACACTTTGAAGTTACTGACACACCCGCTTATCGTACGAGATAATTGCAAATGATTTAATCACTGGTATATACTTCAACCTCCCAAATTGTGGTTTCTATAATATTCAACAGTGACCAGAAAGTGGCGATTGTCACCTTATAGAAAGCTTGTGTTTAGAAACAAAATTGCTACCCCGCCCCATACCTCTCGCGAGAGTAGCAATTTAACCCCATCTCTTTAATGTAACGAATGGAAGAGTGATTGTTGCAATCGGTTATCCGGCCTGTTTGATATGTTAGCGATATAAAACTGTCAAAGCTGTATCAATAAAGTATTAATACAGAACATACACATGCAGAAATTGGTTATTTTACCGTGCCAATGTGCTTATTTACATGTATATCTCGTAAGTTTGAAAGCTTCATTTCGTTATGTTGAATGTTGAACAACAACTAGAGAAAAAATGGCTTCCATGGGAAACTGATTTCCCTGTTCTATTATGTTTATCCCAGTAAGTGGAGATTCTCTCGTACGACCACGGCCCAAATCTGGAAAAACAATGTAATATATGAATAGTAGGTTAGTGCCGTGAATGGGAAAACATATCTGGCAAGGCTTAGGAAACGGGATGGGCGAGGCTCTGCCGAGCACATCCCGTTTCCGAGCCGCGCCAGATATTTTTCCCATTCACGGCACTAACCTACTATTATATTTATCTCGTCAACAACTACTAAAGGCTTTCAAATGCAAAAAAATAATCCCAGCCACTGCACATATTCATACGCAGTGATTAGGTCGCTGCAAAAATGTTTCACGGCACCGTGTTTCA
The DNA here is from genome assembly GCA_029237695.1 of Conchocele bisecta. NCBI lineage: Eukaryota > Metazoa > Mollusca > Bivalvia > Lucinida > Thyasiridae > Conchocele > Conchocele bisecta. Next base: position 26,518,003 of record CM055275.1, on the reverse strand, counting down.
CGGCACATATGCACTGTGTTGACGGGATAATATATGAATACCATGCTATTGTCTTTCGGTATCACGTTTTTCAGACTCGGCTTCACTAAATCGAACACTGAGAAATGTTAGTTGTGCTTATTTTTGATAGTTTTTTTTGCTCTTTATCTCCAGTGGAAATAGCTGTTCATGATCACAAAGCACAGATGCGTGTCTTGAAGTAGTCATCTGTCTGTTTTACAGTGGAATGTAATGGTGCTTAACGGCCCATCAACACAAAAGAGTAACATTTAGGGCCAAACGTTTTACAGTGGAACTTCTCTAAGCCGGACACCCTGGGGACCTCCCAGTGTGTCCGGTTTAGAGATGTTCCACTGTAGTGGGAATTTTATCCCGTCAACACAGTGCGTATGTGCCGTGAAACACGGTGCCGTGAAACATTTTTGATATCCTGTCAATACGACCTGCTCACTGCGTATGAATATGTGCGGTGGCTGGGATTATTTTGTTTGCATTTTAAAGCCATTAGTAGGTGTTGACGGGATAAATATAATAGTAGGTTAGTACCGCAGGCCCGTAGCCAGGGGGGTCGGAGCGGTCGGACGACCCCACCCCCCCCCCCCCCCGCCCAGCCTCGAGGTTCACTTTTTTAGCATTGATGTCCACCTTTTAGACCCCCATAGATACATCAGACCCCTTGAGCCTTCGAAACGACCCCCTTCAAACAGGTAAATACTTCAGACCCCTTGAGCCTTCGAAACGATCCCCCCCCCCCCCCCTTCAAACAGGTCTGGCTACGGGCCTGTACCGTGAATGGGAACAATAACTGGCGCGGCTCGGAAACGCCTCGCCCATCCCGTTTCCAGAGCCTTGCCAGATATGTTTTCCCATTGACGGCACTAACCTACTATTCCCTATGTACATGATGTAAGCCGCGGAATTCCTACGCGTCTCATAGCCTTGCATGATCACATATGAAAGTTCTGGGATTCTCTATACTCTGCAGCCTGTGCTAATTTTGCCAATATTTGTCAGTTGTTTGTTTCAAAATACTTCATTGTTAATATTGCAATCAAGCAGCGTGATTGGCTGAGCCTGAGCTGTCCTACATATCTCAGACACTCAAATTGCTTGATTGCGTATGGAACGCCTCAACTGCCTTTTCATTATGAGTTTTAAATTGTTATGTACAGGTCACAGTTCGTTATGTGCATACACCAGTTCGTTATGTGCAAACACCAGTTTGTTATGTGCATACACCAGTTTGTTATGTGCTTAAACCAGTTCGTTATGTGCAAACACCAGTTCGTTATGTGCATACATCAGTTCGTTATGTGCATACACCAGTTTGTTATGTGCATAAACCAGTTTGTTATGTGCTTAAACCCCAGTTTGTTATGTGCAAACACCAGTTTTGTTATGTGCATACAGTTCGTTATGTGCATACACAGTTCGTTATGTGCATACACCAGTTTGTTATGTGAAAATAACAGTTCGTTATGTGCATACACCAGTTTATTATGTGCAAACACCAATTCGTTAAGTGCAAAGACCAGTTCGTTATGTACATACACCAGTTTGTTATGTGCAAACACCAGTTCGTTATGTGAAAATAACAGTTCGTTATGTACATACACCAGTTTGTTATGTGCAAACACCAGTTCGTTATGTGAAAATAACAGTTCGTTATGTACATACACCAGTTTGTTATGTGCGAATACCAGTTCGTTATGTAAAATACAGTTCGTTATGTACAATACACCAGTTCGTTAAGTGCAAACACCAATTTGTTAAGTGCAAAGACCAGTTCGTTATGTACATACACAGTTCGTTAAGTGCAAACACCAGTTTGTTAAGTGCAAAGACCAGTTCGTGATGTACATACACCAGTTTGTTATGTACATACAGCAGTTTGTTAAGTGCAAACACCAGGTCGTTATATACATACACCAGTTTGTTGAGTGCAAATACCAGTTCGTTATGTACATACACCAGTTCGTTAAGTGCAAACACCAGTTTGTTAAGTGCAAACACCAGTTCGTTATGTACATACACCAGTTTGTTAAGTGCAAACACCAGTTCGTTAAGTGCAAATACAGTTCGTTATGTACATACACCAGTTCGTTAAGTGCAAACACCAGTTTGTTAAGTGCAAACACCAGTTCGTTATGTACATACACCAGTTTGTTAGGTGCAAACACCAGTTCGTTAAGTGCAAATACCAGTTCGTTATGTACATACACCAGTTCGTTAATTGCAAACACAGTTCGTTAAGTGCAAATACCAGTTCGTTATGTACATCACCAGTTCGTTAAGTGCAAACACCAGTTCGTTAAGTGCAAATACCAGGTTTCGTTATGTACATACACCAGTTCGTTAAGTGCAAAGACCATGTTAAGTGCAAACACCAGTTCGTATGTACATACACCAGTTCGTTAAGTGCAAACACCAGTTTGTTAAGTGCAAACACCAGTTCGATATGTACATACACCAATTTGTTAAGTGCAAACACCAGTTCGTTAAGTGCAAACACCAGTTCGTTATGTACATACACCAGTTTCAAACAGTTCGTTAAGTGCAAACACCAGTTCGTTATGTGCAAACACCAGTTCGTTATGTGCATTGTCCAAATGTTATGTGGACATAGAGATTTGTGCTGTGCGTTTAGCACTTCGTTACGTACATTTACCATATTGTTATGTAAACGCAACAGTTCGTTATGTGCATTTTGCAAGTCGTTATGTGGTTCATTTTCGCGGAACATATTTAACACTAACACCGTAAAAATGGAGGCGCTTCTGTCGTCTGTAGGTTTGGCCTACCTCGCCGAAAACTTCAAAAAACATAAAATAGGCATCCAGGAAGCGAGCAAGTTGGATGACCAGCAGTTGAACGAGTTGGGTGTCCAGACGATTGGGGAGAAAATTCGACTAAAAGAAAAGTTGAAAGAAGGTACAACCGGTGAGTACATTTTCGTCATGTGATTTCGCGACCATAATCACCGTTCAGAATAAGGGACGTCACTCGTGTTTGTGTGAGAACGATATTCGCTATGTGTCTTAACAATTCAGGCGCGTAGCTGCCATTAGGCCAAAAGGCCCGGGCCTGCACATGGTTTTTAAAAAAAAAAAGATTCCTCGAGATATTTAATAGGCCTACTTAGATTCACAGGTTGCATTCCCGGACCTGGGTCTGGGATGTTGAAAATTTTATAATATGCCACCACATCACATGTAGACTACAGTATCGTCACGTATTGTATTCTCGATAGTATTGTATTGTCGATAGCTCTCGTAAATCACGAGATTATCCGGTATTTCCGGTTGTATTTCCAAAATCAAAGCACGGAAGTGTTGTCATGATGTAACTGGTGTCTCTAAATCATTTTCTTTTACTAAATACTACACATTAATGTAAGAAATTGTCACATTTTGCTAAGTGACATGTTTTTCACCTGTTTTCACTAATACCAAATTTGCTTTGTTGTTAAAATGGTTTTATTTTACCTCAAATCGATCTATTGTTTTCTAGACTCATTTTCCATCCAGAAGACACTTGTTACAAAATATAGATACACTAGTTATGCAAATTTATATATCCAACAAAATATATCAATGGCGAATATACGTCATACGTGTTATCCAATGAAATTCAATACACATTCATGTCCTTATGGCACAGGCAGGCGTAGCTGGTCTGGAACTGATGTGTAGGTCCACAAGGTCCATCCGTCACACTTTTTGGTTGCAACCAGTTCGTAATAGTTTCTCAAACTCAGGCCATATCATCTACCATACTTGCCTAAAACGCTTCAATATTTCAACCAGGGCTTGAAATTAACATATTTTCATTACTAGCCAGCATGCAGGACTGGTAGGTTCTGAAAATCTACTGGTCCTGTAGTAATTCTACTGGTCCGACAATTAGTCACTTTAAATCAATAAACAATGCTATATTTATAAGGTTTGTAAGTGGTAGATGTACTTGATGTACAGTATTTCAATGTTGTTGTTATATATTATGACCTTTTAACTTTGACATCTGGACAAACTGGGGTTGCTTTAAAGGGATACTCCTTCAGATAACTACATAATCCTTGCAGTGTTCTCCACGACCAAAAATTATAAGGTGGTGGTAAATTTTTTACCAGCTACTCTTAGCCCGCGTTTATTTAGCGCGCGAAATCTTGCAAAAAGTAGATTTTTAGATAAAATTTTGAAAAACAAGCTCATAAACTCCTTAATATATGCCTCCTCATCATTTAGACACATGGAGAATTGATGCTATGGTGTTTGCTGCCATTTTTTACAGTTGAGAAGTTAAGATAATTGAAAAAAATATAATTTTTTTTAACAAATTTTGGAGAAAAGGGTGGCGGCCATACATTATAACGTGGCGGGCCGTGGAGAACACTGCCTTGCATACACAGAAAATTGGATTATATGTATTTATTTATGTTTAAAAATAATGAGCTTTTTACGCTAGGTAAATGGCACATATATTCGTAAATGGCCACAGATATTTTTAGCTCACCTGAGCCGAAGGCTCAAGTGAGCTATTGTTACCCGCTCTTACGTCCAGTCCGTCGTCCGTCGTCGTCGTCCACACTTCTTAAAAGATCGCCAAAAGGTAAAAAGGTTGTTCTTTTAATAGAGATTTCAAAATTCTTATTCACACGAACCGTTTGGCCCATCGTGGCTAAACTTCACAGTTATGGTCCATGGGTGATGCCTTTCCAGATTTGTTAAAATGGAGGTCGTCGCTAATCCAAGATGGCCGCCGTCTAAATATAGCACAAATTCTTGAAAACTCTTTCTCATGAACCGCGGGATGGGAGTCCAAGTTTAATTTCTCCATCTCAAATGGAGAAATAGGCGAGGATTCTCATCTTGCAGGCGGGGAATCTATGCCCAAATTTTCGGGGCTCAATACTGGAAATATTGGATGGGCTGCCAGGTCCGGTACATGGCTTGGCCTTCATTTACATTCACAGTTTCGGCCTTGATCTTGAGAGGTGAACCCTGTTATGTTATGCCCAAAAGCTTTTTACCAGGTGAGCGATACAGGGCCATCATGGCCCTCTTGTTTTATATACTTATACCCTCGGATGTGCCTGAGAGCAGAGACGATGGAAGTTACGTATATTCTGCCTTTATTATTACAAGTAAACATGGAGTTTTGCGTTGTATGCGGGTTTCCATCTTTAAAATATTTTATATGTTATGTACACTTCGAATGAGCAAAACTGGTGAATGACGTAATCTTTCTTTCTTTCAGGTGGTAGGAGAGGTGCAGTCAATTTGGAAGCATTCTCAAATTCGCCACAGGCACAGAAGAAGAACCTGTTCTGGGATTTGTGATACATCCATCGATTTACTTCGCAGAATGTCAAACAGTTCTACCGACGGCCAATACATGTGTAAATAGATTGACTCTGACCCGACCACATGATCGAATGCAGATGCCGTCGCAAGAGGAGCTATTCTCTTTGTATGATATTGCTTTCTGCAACTCTTATTTTGGTTTAGAGTGAAAGATAATAATGTAATAAAAATTATTATATTTCACTATACACCAAAAAAAAGAGTAACAAGATTTTAATGAAGGGTGCTAAAAAATGTGTATTCAGTTTGGTGGAATTGATGTTTCTGAAACATACAACTTTTATGAAGACTCGGTTTTAGTATCATACCCGGGGGGGTAAAATGGGGGTCAAATTTGACTTTTGACCGAATGTGGTCATGTCATATATCAAATCGAAGATATAGATGAGGCGATCACTCTGGTGCATTTTTTGT
>CM055275.1:26481371-26511726 GCA_029237695.1 Conchocele bisecta | reverse complement strand
TTCCTTCAGTTCGGTGTTAGTTTCGACACCCGATGTGCTGTTGTTGTTACAGTTGACATTGGCGTCATCTAGCCCCGCCTCCTCCACAAACGACTCATCCTCATTGGACGATTTCCGCAACACCTTCGCCAGCTTCTTGAACACTGTGTCAACCTTCTCGCCTGTGATTGGTTAAAACTTTGATAGCAAATGAGGCAAAATTAGACGCACGTCATTGTGATCACGCAAGCGAGCTCGACAAAAACTATATACCCCTCAACATACTTCGCTGGATGGACAGTAAAAACTTCAATGCAAATTTCGAAATGCTAATGTTTTCTGTTACGGACAGACTGATGAACGGACGGACAACCAGACGGAAAGGCGAAACTATATGCCCCTCGGCATACTTTGTAAGATATGGGTATAATAACATAGAGATATTCTAGGATATATTGGAAGTCCTATCGTTTGAGAGCTGAGCCTGGTAAATACCATAGCAAATTTAAACTAGAAATGTGACCTGGAAACTGGAGTTCACAAAGAAAGGGGCACACTTGTTCGATCTGCAGCCTATTTCACCAACATTGCAAAGTATTATCTAGCAAAGTATACTTTGAGGGAGAAATTTTCAATTGAAGGATAAATTTATTAATTTTTACTATACTGAATTTATTACATTATCACAGCCATTTTGGCTGTGATAATGTAATAAATTCAGTATAATAATTCGGCATACTTCTAATCATCAAATATATGCAGTCGTTAGTTCTATATGAAATAATTCATTTCAGGAGAAATAAATGATTACTCTCTGAAAGTATACTTTGCTAGATAATTATACTTTGCAATGTTGGTGAAATAGGCTATAGGGCTATATTGGAGCGATGCACACTCGTTATGAAATGCGCTAACCAGACAGCTTAGTTTTGTTTGTTTGTTTGTTGAGGTTTAAAGGCCTATCAACAGCTAAGGTAATTTAAAAAGCAGGAGCATCAGCAATAATCGTACTACTTTTATAATGGGGAATAAACCAATTCAACTCCCAGGTAACAAGAGAGCCAAAGACAAGGCAGCCCCGGCCCACGGTAAAACATAATACAGTGAAATCGCGATGGCTCGAAATGCGATGGCTCGTAATGTCGGGCTCGCTCGAAATAGCGGTCGCGATCCCGATAATTTTCCCTATATGTTTAATGTATTTTACATGCAATGGCTCGAAATGCAACTCCTCGAACAATGCGATCGCTCGAAACAATTGTCAATAGAGTCTGTCGTACGTCATTTGTCGTTTTTCGTTTTAACTCCCGTGTTATTTGAGAGGCTACCCGGGAGTTACAACGAAAAACGCCCATTGAAAAGATCACTGTTTCGAGTGACGTCACAACCACCTGCTGCATTAATTATGTGCGCCGCTATTTAAAGTGAATACTGGACCTTTTCTCCTTTTCGACTTTGATAATAATTTAAATAAAGACAGTTTTGTAAATACATGTAGTTTATTTCGCATGATAACTAATTTGCGAATAAATATTATAATCATCTAAAACATGGATACATTCTATTGGGCTTTCTTTATTTCCTAAATCCGACGGGTGCAGTAGTCGGCAAATATAACAAAATCAAAGGTGCGATGGCTCAAAAGATGCAATCACTCGAACAAAATGTGCATTTCGAGCCATCGCGATTTCACTGTACATAGCGTTTTTTTTATAAAACGTTCGTATAAAAACGTACCAAACAAATCGTAATTCCTACAGGGCTCCAGATAAGGAATTAGTAATTGACTATTGTCACTCCATCATTTCTGCAGCAATTGGGTATTTCAAAATTTTAATTGGGTAAAATAAAATCACACTACTGTCTACACATCAACAGACCGCAATTATTGAATAGTTTGCTTCGAAATCAAAACATGTCTTGGCATTTCATTAGAATCGTCTCCTTGACCAAATACCAAGATGAGTTTTCATGGAAATTAAGAAAAATATGCTATATTTGTCATATTTGTGATCTGTTTATTGTTTTCTGCAGCATGATAAAGGTACCACAAATGTTTTATTGCTTTTTGATACTCGCAACTTCTTATTTCAATTGCGTTTTTTTGGCAATTTTAATTGGGTATTTAAGCAAATAAGCAGCTTATTTGGAGCCCTGTTCCTATAAGGAGGAACCCCTACCATTAATTTACGCCGTCACGTTCGCCCAACCAACCACCCACCAAACAGCCAGGAATTACTAGAATAAATACAGTATTTGATATTCACTTTTTTCTAAAACTGCCCACGACTTATCGGCAAGTGATACGCGACACCGCTTCACGTGTACGTCAATCCCATTGGTAGTGTCCCTTTTCGAAATGTCAACGTCCTCCTCCAACAGACGACGGGTCAAGGTCGTTTTGCCAACACCAAAGTGACCGACAACCATGACCCGTATCGAGTGAACGGAAACTTCACCTTCCAATAACGCCTTCTTGTACAGCTGAATGGATTGGTTATCCATGCGTAGGATTTCACTCGGTAAAGTTGCCCCTGAAATCATTTTTTTTAACTTATACAGTGGAATCTCTCTAAACCGGACACCCTGGGAGGTCCCCAGGGTGTCCGGCTTAGCGAGGTTTCACTGTAAATCAGGCATTTGATCATTCAGAGCCATGGCTGTGTGCTAAACGATCACGAACAGACATTGTCATCAGAGATAAATGACCAAGAAACACATCAACAATAAGACCACAGGTATATTCTTGGTGTCCGGTTTAGAGGGGTTTCACTGTATTTATTATTTAATTCAAGGAAAATTATTCTATAAATAGAACATGTCAAGCGAGTTCTATTTGCAACAAGCTATGTGATTTTGTACCCAGGAAAATGTGTGCGATTTTTCTAAAAAATATTTACAGAAACTGTTTTAATTTCTGTAAATGACGTCGAAAGATGAATGAATTTCAAACTGCTCGTCAACTTTTGATGTCATTAATGGAAAATACAGTAAATTTTGTCAATATTTTTTTTCACAAAAAGTACAATATCACATGAGTAGTCTAATTAGATACAAACAAGTCAGGTCTCTGGCAAAAAATGGCTGATAAATTTCCCAACAAGTGTAAGATTCTGTTGTTGTTTTTTTAACTTCAAGTCATTGTCTGTGAGTTTTATCTCATTTAAAGGAAAAAACTAAACTGTGTATGCATAAAATAGGATTTTGAAGTGAAATAAAAGAGTATATCAACTAGATGGCTGTGGCCAGCATATTACACAGGCCAAAGTGCCAGAGCTCCAGATAAGCTGCGTATTTGCTTAAATACCCAATTAAAATTGCCAAAAACCCAATTGAAATCAGAAGTAGCGAGTATCAAAAAGCAATAAAAAATGTGTGGTACCGTTATCATGCTGCAGAAAACAATAAACAGACCACAAATATAGCAAATTGTTCTTCTTATTTTCCATGAAAACACATCTAATGAAATGCCAAGACATGTTTTCATTTCGAAGCAAACTATTAAATAATTGCTGTCTGTTGATGTGTAAACAGTAGTGTGATTATATTTTACCCAATTAAAATGTTTAAATACCCAATTGCTTCAGAAATAATGGAGTAACAATTCTCAATTACTAATTCCTTATCTGGAGCCCTGAAGTGCCATTATTTGATGATCTCATTGTGTATGTATGCAGTTAGAGTCAATTGTGTTGTGGAGATGTTGGGTACTTAACTTTAAACACGTATTTTACAGAATTCTAATGCAAATTAGAATAGAATAAGAGTAATTTGACCTTGACCTTGGCCATGGGGACAACATGGGTGGGCAATAGAATGAAACAAGAAAATCTGCCCCGGTGAAATTGTGTCTATGGGACACGGTTGCCCCCGCTGGCAGCATATATCGATGAAAGCTATAGGACTAGTGGGTCATAAGCACAGCAATGTAACATACAGATGGGAAACAGGGATACATCTGTATGGCGGATGGGGGTGATTAATTGGGGTTTTATGTCTGCATAATAGATGTCTGCATAATAGATGTCTGCATAATAGAGACGAGAATGCAATGGGGCTGGGTTGGTTGGTTGGTTGGTTGATTGCTTGGTTGGTCGATTGGTTGGTTGGTTTGATGATTGCTTGATTGGTAGGTTGGTATGTAGGTCAATTGATTTCTTGGTTGGTCGGTTGATGTCTTGGTTGGTCGATTGATTGCTTGGTTGGTTGATTTATTGGTTGGTCAATTGATTGGTTGGTGGGTTGGTTGATTGTTTGGTTGGTCGATTGGTTGGTTGGTTAGTTGGTAGGTTAATTGCTTGGTTGGTTGATTTTTGTTTGGTTGGTTTCTTGGTTGGTCGATTGATTGCTTGATTTTTGGTTGGTTGATTTCTTGGTTGGTTGGTTTATTTCTTGGTTGGTCGATTGGTTGCTTGGTTGGTTGATTGTTTGGTTGGATGAATGCTTGGTTGGTTGGCTGCTTGACTGATTGGTTTGTTGGATGATTGCTTGGTTGGTTGGTTGCTTGACTAATTGGTTGGTTGCTTGGTTGATTGCCTACTTGCTTGATAGCTTACTTGACTGATTTATTTGTTTGTGGCTTGGTTGGTTGCTCAATTGCTTGCTTTATTGATTGGTTGCTTTCTTGCTTGCTTGATTAATCACATCCATTCAACATATAACGTCCGGATCCACTGTAATGAACCCTTTCAAAACTCCAGACCTCTATATAGCGGTGTTTGCAAATAGTGTAGATACAGATGAGCCGGCTTTTTGCAAGTAATTTTCATATTTTTAGTGGCCTGAAAATTTTGTGGCAATAGGATTGGTCGGAAAATTAACATATCAAATTCCATTCCAGTTATGTAGGTTTAAAGGGTTAGCTTTCTATGGCCTTACGTTTCGGGGCACTTGAGGCTCGGACTGGAAAAATGGTCGGCATTACTTCTTGGTACGCCTCCAAGTTTTGTTGATCAAAGGCACAAAACACTATTTTGTCCACCTGCAATGAAGAATTTATTTTTTATTTAATGATGTTTACCAGACTGGTAAAATTATATTGAAAGACACTAGCTTGGTATTCTATTTATCAGGTAACGTTTTATGCGAGGTGATGACTCGGGCTTTGATAGTATACCAAACCAGATGGCCGCGGTCCGCATGTCGAGCCCGCCGAGGCATTTGATGGTCTCAGAGTGTATTTATTTGAAGTTTGATGCCCAATAAACATACAAAGTCAAAGTCATTTGACCTTGACATAGGGGCACATGAGTATATGGATGATGACTAATAAGCATATGAAGTTTCAAGTCAATGTGACTTAGGACTGCAGAGATATAAGGTATTTAAAAACTGTAACGCAGATTTCGGACGGACGCACACCGGACGTCATTGTGATCACTATATGTCTTGCTTTCCGCAAGCGGGTTCGACAAAAACTTTAACCAAAACCTTTTATACATGCATGTGACTTTTTTGCTATTGATGAAAAAGTACATACATGTAAATAATTTCTACATTTAATGTGTTTAATAGCTAAAAGTTTGTCAGCAGAAAAATGTGAAACAGCCTATACTCAATGCAAGATATGATAATTTCTGACTAAGAGAAATAGGGCCCATGACTTTTGCGACCAGTCTAGATCCTGATCAGATACACTGTTCGCCATTCCATCAATGAACAAGAGTTGTCAGACGACAACAAAACTCACCTGTTGGCAGCCTTCACTCAAATTTGGCACAATTGTATAAAAAACATGAATATTATATAACTTGACCTTGGGTTAAGGGGTGTGCGGTGGACCTTGACATTGTGGTGGAAGGTGGGTCGTGGATTTTCTAAAGCATGATATAGCATATTAAGATGAATGCATGTATGAAATATCAATGCGCTACCTGAAAACAGAAGTTATATAAAAGTTAACCCAACGTTAAGTTTATGAACGCACTAAGTTGGTGATTTTATACAGCATGATAGCTATTCACATGAGGAATGCATGTATGAATGTGAAAGTTTGTGACCTTGACCTTCGGGAAAGGGGTGGGTGTGGGTCATGGATTTGCTGTAGCACAATAGAGGATCATCAGATGAAATGAACAGAAGTTACACAACATTTACCCCAACATTAAGTTTATGAACATGCAAAGTTTGTGACCTTGACCTTGGGGTAAGGGTTGGGTGGTCAGTCGTGGATTTGCTACATGAAAGGAAACAGACGTTATAAGACATTTACCCCAACGTTAAGTTTATGAATGTGCTAAGTTTGTGACCTTGACCTTGGGGTAAGGGGTGGGCAGTGGGTCATGGATTTGCTATAGCACGATATAGTATCATCAGATGAATGCATGTATGAAATATCAAGGCATTCCATGAAAGGAAACAGATGTTATAAGACCCTTATCCCAACGTTAAGTTGATGAATGTGCCAAGTTTGTGACCTTGACCTTAGGGTAAGGGTTGGGTAGTGGGTCATGGATTTGCTTCAGCATGATAGAGGGTCATCTGAGGAAGGCATGTATGAAATATCAAGGTGTTCCATGGAAGGAAACAGAAGACATTTACCCCAACATTAAGTTTGTGGGATGCCGACGCAGACGCCCCTGGGGGTATGCCATAAGCTCTTCTGTGCAGGTGAGCTAAAAACCTGCCAGGCTTCTAACAAGCAACACAGATCGCTATCAGGCTACAGGAGTGTGCTATTTGATCAAAAGTGAAAGTGCATGAGTTTTAACGTCCCAGCAACAGTTAAGGTCGTTAGGGAAGCAACTACTTGACTACTTGATCACGAGCAACACAGGACTCGCAAACTCCAGTCAGAGCCACATATGAGACACGCCATGCGATTTTGTACCTTAGAACATGTGCGATTTTTTCATGAAAATGATTTACAAAATTTACGTAAATGACGTCGAAAGTTGATGAAATCGCATGGTGTGTTTCATATATGTTACACTTACACATGAATGGTTTTCCTCTAACCATTGTCGAGTGGTTTCCAGCGCCACTTTAGCACTCACAGATTTGTGTAATCCTGTAAACATATTTATTACAGTAATACAAATATTTATTACAGCAAGAAACAAATTTTATTACAGCAATAAACACATTATTACAGTAGCAAATGTATTTATTACAGCAATAAACATTTTTTTACAGTAATACAGTGAGGATTTTACAATAACATGAGCGACGGTTTAAAGGTACATTCCCACTCAGTAGGCACAAAATCTTTATAGGAATTAAATAAGTGTATAGTTATGTCACTATTCAAACTGTACTAAAATTTGTGTGCCCGCTATACAGATATAATGATTTAGTAATATTTATTTTACTGATAGTGACGCGCAGTGGTATCAGGCTATTTTCATACACAATGATATTTTTTAATTATTTATACTAATTAAATGAGTCACCTGAAAAAATAATATTTTTGACAGTCTATAGTAAGATCATTGCACATCAAACAAGAGGGCCATGATGGCCCTAATTCGCTCACCCGACTCCATGAACACCAGAGGAGAATGTGACATTGAGTTCCATGTGTTTTAAAAAAATTGTGCTATTTTTAGATGGCGGTCATCTTGGATTAAGCGATGACACTCATTTTACCAAATCTGAAATTGCTTCACCCAAGGATCTTAACTTACTATGAAGTTTGGCCAGCATTGGTCATGTGGTTCCTGAGAAAAAGACGTTCAAAATCTCGAATAAATGGGACCTTTTGGCGGCCATCATGGAGGACATAATCATCTTGATTCTGACAAATATGGCACTTAGTTTATTTTCTAATGTGTGAAGAGTGACGTAAGACTTTTGCTAATACACACTTTATTAGGTAAGTTTATGGTACTATGTTTGTGTCATATTGTAGTATTGTGTCTTAATAACAATATAGCGAAGTATGAATGTCACCACCCTGCAGATGTTTTTCTATATTTCAGTGCGCGAAGTGTAAATGCTATTGTGTAGCGTGGTGTAGTGATATAGAGCAACCTGTTGCCTATAAACAGGAAAGTGAAGCTAGACCTAGCTTGTGAATGCAGTATTCATTAAACCACGTTGCCGACTTCTATGGACAGAAGCGAGACCGTTTTGCAAAAGAAAGAACAAACAGTCTACATTCGCTAATGCATATAAACAGACCATTATATGCCCCCCTTCTCCGTCATACGGTTGTATGTGTGCCCATACTGTTTCAGGATAGGTAGTATGCCAGTATGTACTGTTGTATGTGTGTCCATACTGTTTCAGGATAGGTAGTATGCAGTAGTATGTTCCAGTATGTACTGTTGTATGAGTGTCCATACTGTTTCAGGATAGGTAGTATGCCAGTATGTACTGTTGTATGTGTGTCCATACTGTATGGACACTGTTTCAGGATAGGTAGTATGCCAGTATGTACTGTTGTATGAGTGTCCATACTGTTTCAGGATAGGTAGTATGCTTTTGTAAAGCCAAAAACGCAAAGTAGCAGCCCAACAGAGCCTTATAAAGTGGTCTGTTGATCATGGTGATTGGTGTCTATCTCCATCCGACGGATGGCGTTTAACTGTAAGGGTAAAGACTGGAGAACCAATTTTTGTCTATTTTGCTTCGTGTAGTTGTGGCCCCGATGTGCCGGGAAATTGTCTCAAATGATGTTTTTTTTTCAAATGTGTTCTGGGGGAGGACCCCCAGACCCCCCACTCTGGCTTCGCGCCTTTGGCACTCGTACAGTCGGTCTTCGACCAACTTTTGCGCCCCCCCTTTCTCAAATTCCTGAATCCGCCCCTGTATGCAGTCGTATGCACATGGGATAATACATGTTTTATGAATGACCTTTGGTAGTCATTTGACTATATCTGGAAGAAGGAGGCTTATGACCTTTGTGGCCGGTATGGCTTCTGATCCGACACAAATGTTTTGCAGTCTGATAAAACGTATTAGGATTGTTAGGAACACGTTTGATGTGTTTCACTGATTGATTGACGAATAGTGCATGACATGATCAGACTGTGTGGATGCGCATGCGGATCTGGCACTACACTGGCCATGGGCAGTATTTCTTCAGTCACAGCCACACTTACGTTCTTCAGCATATTCATCTATGTTGTGTGTTGGCTGGTGGAGTCATTATATTACGTACTGGGTATACTGAATATTTCATAATTGATATTCGGTATTATATTATATTGTTATTATTTGTTGATGTTTTGCACTCGGCTAATTTGTACATTTGCTAATGCGTATCAGCAAAATCTGATATGCCCCTTCTGTCATACTGTTGCTGCTTTGTGTGCCCATACTATTTAAGGATATGGAAATATGCCAGTATGTCGCAGTGGGGCCCAGTGCAATCCATGTTCGGGGGTAAGGTGCCACATGAGGGACTGTGGGGAGGAAACGGGCGCTGCTTCGCCTGTGGGTTGTCCAGCCATTGGCGCAGAATGTAGTTGACTCGGGCGTGTAACAAAATGAAGGTGGACAATTTAAAATATGAGTATTGCTTGATTTGTACAGGAATTTGGAATTTCCTGTGCTGGATTGCAAAGTTGTTGTATGCACATGGTATAAGACATATTTTGTGGTCATTTGACTATCTGGAGTAAGAAAGATTATGGCATTTGTGGCTGGTTTGGCTTCTGATCTGCTACTAATGTTCGAGTCTGAGAAATACGTATTATTATTGTTAGGAACACAATTTGATGTATTTCACTGATGGATTGCTGAATATTTCATGCCCTGGTCAGACTGCGCGGATGTGCAGGCGGGTGCGCAGGTGGATCTGGCATCATACTGGCCATTGCGTTCTTCAGCATATTCATTTATGTTGTGTGGTGGCTGGCGGAGTCTTCATATTACGTACTGGGTATACTGAATATTTCAGGATTGATATTCGGTGATAATGTATTATGCCTTTGAGTATACCAACCCACGTGTTACTGGGTGGGAGGCGTCATATTACAATACTGAGTATACTGAAGATTGGTTTTTGGTGGCCGTGTTTTATGTTCTGGAGTATATCCATCCATATCTTGGGTGGGTTGGCTGAATCGTCATATTACATACAAAGCATACGGTACAGAAGAATTGATGATTGTTCTATGATGGATATGATTTATATATTAGACTGTAGCCACCCACGTTTTGGGTGGACTGGCGGAGTCCTAATATTGCGTACTCAATTGATGATTGGTATGTGGTGGACACGATTTATATTATCGAGTATCCCTACCGACGTTTTGGGTGGGCTCATGGTGTCTTCATATTGCGTACTACTCAATTCATTGAATAGTTGATGATTGGATTTTGCTGGCTGTGATTTATGTTCTTGAGTATACCCACCCATATTTAGGCGGGACATGATACGCACGGTATATTCTGGAAAATGTTGATTGGCCTAAAGTGGCAGAGCAAGTGTTAAGTTTTAGTATACCTGTCGGAGCCATGATAATACGCATAAGGTATACTCAAGTTGAGTGGTATGAGGCGGCAGGACGTGATTGAAGTTCCTTAGAATCAGGGTTGGCAATTTCCCGGGAAATAAGAGTATTTCCCAGGACGGCGGGAAATACCGGGAAATACCGGGAAATACTGGGAAATACCGGGAAATATGAATCTTGGTGGTCTTTTTCATTCCAAAATGTCAAGATGAGTCTCTATATTCCCCTATATCTACTATGGTTTATATCTGTGTAGACTGATAAGCCTATAGGTAAAACATTCTGCAATAAAAAAAGAAATAAGTTTATTTAGAGAAAAAAAACATCATTATTTTCTAGACAATTTTCTTCCCTATATACAAGTCTATGTAGTATTTGCCAACTGTCTATTTTATTGTATATGAGAACACCCCTCATTACTATAGTAACCTGCCACTAATAAAAGCTGCTTTTGGAATTTTGAGAAAATCCCTGTTGATAACAGGGATAATCCATGTACAGTGTAAGTGTAATTGTTTTACAACTTGACCATATACAGACCACCTGGGTTCTTATCATACAGTAGGTGTGAGAGAAGGCTGACAATTAACAGCCTGTTGTCATAGTCTGATATGGTTTATTAAAGTATATTAAAGTCTCATCAATGTACATGCAAATAAGTAGACATTAGTAGGCTTTTGGCTAATTGTAACGATTTTAGGTACTGTATCTCATATGTACCATCTTGGCCAATAGTCTTCACATTAAATAAATGTCATAATAATAATGCAAATAAGTAATACAAATGCAAAGCATAAAACAACAGTACATTGTCAGTCATATAAGACTTGTAAGAGACTATGTGTATGCACATCATGCATGCTAAGATCATTTATTCTCATTTCTTGATACAGAACATTAGTGTGGGAGAAGTTGACAATTAACAGCCTGTTGTATAAACATAGTCTGATCATGATGACATTATCCTTGTGAATTGTATTTAGCAGACACTCAGATGCTTCCTATAAAATGAAAAAGTAATTTACAAAAAAAAATAATACATGTACAACCAAAATATAAATGTCATGTTGCCAAATATTCCACCTGATCAGTACCCCTAGTTGGGAATGAAACAGATCTATACATTGTAATTAACCCCTATATCTAATATTAAGTTGTTGATTGTTTAATTAACTATTACTGAGCTTAAAACTTAATTTAAATAACTTTAATTATCAAATAATAACATCAAAATTCATATTTCCCGGTATTTCCCGGTATTTCCCACTTTGGGGAGTATTTCCCGGGACGGGACGGGAAATACCGGTATTTCCCGCCCCCGGTATTTCCCGGCCAACCCTGCTTAGAATACATACTCGTGTGTGGGTAGGCTGACGGAGCCAGGCGTACACTGATAAGCGTGGGGTACACTTTATATTTTTTGAATATAGACATCCGTGCTATGCACATATATTGACGTGATTTCTTATACAAACGATTCTAATGTATCGTACAGACATGAATCTGATGTGTGCAAATAATTCAGCATGTATTAACAAAATTTATTACGATACCTAATTAAAAGACGACACTGTATTTTTATACATTCGAAGGAACGTAATCATGTGATACTGAATAGAATTTATTGAAATTAATTTTCATTAATACTATTCAATGTGTCTTGATGGCAGATTTAATGCGAGCTATATGTTTCATCGTGACGGTGTTTTTTCGTACATGTACATTCATTATGTTATATATATGTTTTCACCCATATGTATTGTTTGGATAGTTCAATTATATATTCCAGATATATGGGGAGACATTGAGCAATCACCGGATGTGATCGTGGGCAATGTCCGTCTGCTTCCTGAACTACTACTGCAGAGCCGAGCAGATTCTACAAGTATAACATATTTCCGAGGATTCAGAAAATGTAATGAGTGCTTCTGCTAGTAGTTTGGGAGGTGGTGTGATTTTGCTCGCGAAAAAATTTCATGTGGTATGTTATTTGGCGTCTATTATTCAGATGGCAAATACTAAATTGTCTCTTACACAAACATGGGACATGGGAAGATTATGTTGCACTACTAATGAGAATTTGACTACCGGTAAAAGCATTGAAAGAGACTGATATAGACATGTACCTAAAGTTTTTAAAAATACCAGATGGCCGCGGCCCGCATGTCGAGCCCGCCGAGGCATTTGATGGTCTCAGAGTGTATTTACATGAAGTTTGAATTAAGGGTTGTGGAGATATAAGGTATATAAAAGCTTTAACGCAAATTTGAGTCATTTGACCTTGATCTTGGGCATGTGGGCTGCATGGGTGGGCTTTAAAATGAAAGTAGGATGATCAGAATTATTTGAAGTTTTAAGTAAATCGGAGTAAGTGTTGTGGAGATATGGTACAAGATACAATCATTTGACCTTGACCTTGGGCATGTGGACCACTGGGCAGACTATAGAATGAAATATGGATGATGAATAAGAAGTATCGGATGTTGGAAGTAAATCGGAGCAAGTGTTGTGGAGATATAAGGTACATAAAAACTTTACACAAATTTCAATGTCATTTGACCTTGACCGTGGCATAATGGACCACATGGGCAGGCTGCTAATGAAAATGATGGATGATGAAAAGGAAGTATTGGAAGTTGGAAGTAAATTGGAGTAAAAATTGAGGAGATTTAAGGTATGTAAAAACTTTAACGGATATTTTATAATAACGCAAACTTCTAAGTCATTTGACCTTGACCTTGGGGCACAGGGGCCACATGAGTGGGACACAGAATGAATATATGGATGATGCCCAATAAGTATACAAAGTTTCAAGCAAATGTGACTTCCGGTTACAGACATAGTAGGTATGTGAAAACTTAACGCAAATTTTGACAGAAACTTTAACGCAAACTTCAAAGTCATTTTACCTTCACCTTGGGGCACAGGGGCCGCATGAGTGGGACACAGCATGAATATATGGATGATGACTAATAAGTTTATGACGACTGCAGAGATATAAGGTATTTAAAAACTTTAAAGCAAATCTCGGACGGACGGACGCACGGACACCTGGACGTCATTATGATCACTATGTCTCGCATTCCGCAAGCGGGCTCGACAAAAACAGTGAGAATTATTCTGAAAGAATGCATGTTTATGTCCATTTGTATAATGATTTTACAAAGATGTGAATTTTCCTCACTAAATGTACTAGTATTTGTTATATTTTGTTACAGTATTCATGGTTTCTCAGAATCAAAAATTGCGAGTTGTTAGATGTGATATCGTGTTTCATCAAGGTTATATGCCAATGTTTACTGCGAAAGCAAAACTGACATGCACATGTGCTTGGGGTGGTTTTTGCGAAGTTTGATAGTGTTATGTCCGTTAAGATGGTTTTGACAATTACCTGGTATCAAATTCAGAGATTTTTATCTGACGGTGTCGCCATGACAAGTCGTTATTTTGTTTTATAGGACATACATACAGTAGAACTTCGATAACTAGAACAGGTCTGGCTCGAACACCATGGAAAACTCGAACTGGTTCGACATTCCCGGCAAATTTCCTATATAATTCATGTAATAAAACACCTTAAACTCGAACTATGAATTACTCGAACAGTCGAACCTGTGGATTAGTCCCGTGGACGGTCAAACAGTGGTAATTACCGCTAATAACTCGAACAGGTAAGTCTGTGATATAACGAGGTGCGAATTCCACCATTGCGGGCGGTCGCGTTGAGTAGTTTCCCTTGACGCGGGATGACATTAAATCACGAATCGCAAACAATAGCGGCGTGAATTACGGGCGTTATGATGTCCACGCTAATTAAGTGATTTGAACAAAATTGTATTTGTTATTTTTCATTTCTCCTTCCAAATGTAATGCATATACAATGGCATGTCACATCAGTCATCTCATATATATATTCACATAAGTGATTTTATTGACTGAATGTGACAGTACATTTTTGAAACTTCATTCCCTCGAACTATGCATCGCTCGAACTCAAAACTCGATTCCGTTGCCGGTTCGAGCGATCGAAGTTCTACTGTATGTATATGTATATCGGTATATACATATAAGTGTGCATATACTTATATTTGTGCATATGAATATTCTAGAAATAGATACATGTGTAATTAATTTGCAAGGTATATTATCCAAATGATATATTTAACAAGAAACGAGGCAAAGCCACGAAGGCCAGGTTTTTTCCAAGCATAGACACTTGTATAACATAATTATACCAATTTTTTGTAGACTAGATGGCCGTGGCCAGCATGTCGCGCCTTGGGGCGAGGCATGGACACTAAAAAAAAGAGATATAGTAGATGGAAAAACTTTAACCGGACACACGGACGGACGGACGGACGGACGGACGGACGTCCTTACGTGACATCCCTTAGGTGGTTTTTACTATATAAAAGATCAAAGGAATGACCACCTAAGGAACAATAGGCTTAAGTGGTCAACGGAATAAATCTATTGTATTCTTTTGTCTTGGGCCACGCCTCTAACCACCTAAGACCCTGTATGTGTGCCCGGACGGACGGACGGACGGACGTATGCCAAAATGCCGACTATATCACGCTTTCCGCAAGCGGGCGCCACGATGATGAACACCCATGTGAAGTATCAATTCGCCAATCCAATAGCCTGGGTTTTTTTTCCAAAAAAAAACACCTGTCTAATAAAAATGGACTTTTTTAGCAATATTATTTTCAGTCTGATAATACCACGTATTAAATGGTGTTATGTTCTACAGAACAATATGCATTTAAACTAATGATGCCCGGCATTCAAGCTAACTGACATTGACTTTCGGGACAGGTTTCCAAAGTTTATCCTAAAAAATATTTGTTTTTGTTTATCTCTGATTGTTCCTGCGCGAGTCAGATCACCATGTAAACAGCATTTTGTACTGTAAGTTCATACATGTGATTCATGGACTATAAGATTAATGTGTCATAAAGCTTGGGTCTATAAATTATATCGTTACTAAGAATATCAACTTTTCCCCGTTCTTTAGATTCAAATGTCGCATCGCATGCTTGTCTAAAAACTATACAATGATGTATTTTGCTTGATTAAATGCTAAATATAAGTGAGTGTCATGTTTGTATAAGGTTGTTCCCGGGGGGATTGCCAGAGAAATAAAATTTATGTCGTTTGAACGTAGTGTATTAGAAAAAAATTATCTTTCTCTGGTGGTCGGCGGGACAACCTTATACAATGTTAAGAATATTGATTGATGGTAACCAGCTTGTGCGTGTTCAGTCGTGCGCGTTTTCGCACTAAGCGTGGTCACTAGGTGTGACCACTGGCGGAATCTTGTCATTCAAGTGTTGACCGACAATAGAGCCACACATATTTTTGTCACAATGGTAATATGGTAGGAATTAATTTAATTATGTAGTTATTTAGGACAGGTTATTGGATTGTATGTGTTTATAGTTTATCAAATGCCGATTCGCATGCTTGTCTAAAATACTATACGATGATGTATTTTGCTTGATTAAATGCTAAATGTAAGTGAGTGTCGTGTTTGTATAAGGTTGTTCCCATGGGGATTGCCAGAGAACACAAGAAAATGTGGCCTGTAGGCACACGAATGCCCCCAGTGGCAGATTGAAGAAACTGTGGCAAAGTTAATTAACCAATAGTGATAAGTATTTACAAGCACAGTTGTGAAGGTCAATGGTGAAGGTCATATTAAGGGCAGCATGGATGTGTGGCATTTGTTCACAAGTATGATGTATTGAACGATTAAAGTAATCCATCAAGGGATATAGAAGTTATGACACAATTGAGAAATTCTGGCAAACTTCTTAATATGTGAACAATTTAAAAGTTGTCGAGGTCAAAAGGTCAATGTCATATTAAGGGCAGCATGGATGTGTGGCATTTGTTCACAAGTATGCGGTGTTGAAATATTTAAGTAATCCTTCAAATAATATAGAAGTTACGACAGAAATGAGAAACTACGGTGAACTTAATGTGGGGAAAAAGTTCAAAGTTGTGAAGGTCAAAAGGTCATATTAAGGGCAACACTGATGTGTGGCCTTTGTCCACAGGTATACTGTCTCTGTCTTGCATGTCTCTTATGGACAGACAGACGTACGCACGCACAAACATACAACAAGAGTTGTTAGAAGACAACGAAGCTCGCCTGTTGGCAGCCTTCACTCAAACTTGGCACAGTTGTAGAAAAAAAACATGAATATTATATAACTTGACCTTGGGTTAAGAGGTGTGCGGTGGACCTTGACATTGGGGTTTTTTTTTTGCTTATATTTAACGGCGGCACTGGCTCGAGGACCTTGCATGCCGTCTCCCAAGAATGGGAGAAAGAACGGAGGTAGAGATTTTTTGAGAGAAGCCGGTAATTCGTATTTACAGAGCAACTACGAATTATCGGTACCCATTCACAGCTGGGTGAACTGGAGCAGTGTGGATAAAGTGTCTTGCTCAAGGACACAACGCAGCGCCTCCGGTGAGGCTCGAACCCACGACCTTTAGATCAGCAGTCTGACGCTCTAACCACCAGGCCACTGCGCTCCACGGTCGGATATGGGTCGTATGCAAAACAAAGCACCATCTGAAGACACACATTGTGGACAAATATTATCAAATTCGGTGAAGCGGCCGACAAGTTATTGAACAAGAGTTGTCAGAAGACAACGAAGCTCGCCTGTTGGTAGCCTTCACTCAAACTTGGCACAGTTGTATAAAAAAACATTAATATTATATAACTTGACCTTGGGTTAAGGGGCGTGCGGTGGACCTTGACATTGGGGTCAGTGGTGGAAGGTGGGTCGTGGATTTTCTATAGCATGATATAGCATATTAAGATGAATGCATGTATGAAATATCAATGCGCTCCCTGAAAACAGAAGTAAAACAAAATTAACCCAACGTTAAGTTTATGAACGCACTAAGTTGGAGATTTTCTACAGCATGATAGCTATTCACATGAGGAATGCATGTATGAATGTGCTAAGTTTGTGACCTTGGGTGGGGGGGGTGGGGTGGGTGGGTCATGGATTTGCTGTAACACAATAGAGAATCATCAGATGAATGTATGAAATATTAAGGCGTTCCCTGTAAAGAAACAGAAATTATAAAAAGACATTTACTCCAACGTTAAGCTTATGATGTTGATCTTGGGGAAAGGGGTGGGGTGGGTCATGGATTTGCTGTAGCACAATAGAGGATCATCAGATGAATGCATGTATGAAATATCAAAATGTTCCCTGTAAAGAAACAGAAGTTACACAACATTTACCCCAACGTTAAGTTTATGAATGTGCTAAGTTTGTGACCTTGACCTTGGGGAAAGGGGTGGGGGTTGGGTCATGGATTTGCTATAGCACAATACAGTACCATCAGATGAATGCATGTATGAAATACCAAGGCGTTCTTGTAAAGAAACAGAAGTTATAAAAAGACATTTACTCCAACGTTAAGTTTATGATGTTGATCTTGGGGAAAGGGGTGGGGTGGGTCATGGATTTGCTGTAGCACAATAGAGGATCATCGGATGAATGCATGTATGAAATATCAAAGCGTTCCCTGTAAAGAAACAGAAGTTACACAACATTTAGCCCAATGTTAAGTTTATGAACATGCTAAGTTTGTGACCTTGACCTTAGGGTAAGGGTTGGGTGGTGGGTTGTGGATTCGCTACAGCATGATAGAGGGTCATCTGAGGAATGCATGTATGAAATATCAAGGAGTTCCATGAAAGGAAACAGATGTTTTAAAACATATACCCCAACGTTAAGTTTATGAATGTGCTAAGTTTGTGACCTTGACCTTGGGGTAAGGGGTGGGCAGTAGGCCATGGATTTACTATACCATGACAAGGTATCATCAGATGCATGCATGTATGAAATATCAAGGCGTTCCATGAAAGGAAACAGATGTAATAAGACATTTACCCCAACGTTAAGTTTATGAATGTGCTAAGTTTGTGACCTTGACCTTGGGGTAAGGGATGGGCGGTGGGTCATGGATTTGCTATAGCACGATAGAGTATCATCAGATGAATGCATGTGTGAAATATCAAAGCGTTCCATGAAAGGAAACAGATGTTTTAAGACATTTACCCCAACGTTCAGTTTATGAATGTGCTAAGTCTGTGACCTTGACCTTGGGGTAAGGGCTGGGTGATGGGTCATGAATTTGCTACAGCATGATAGAGGGTCATCTGAGAAATGCATGTATGAAATAACAAGGTGTTCCATGAAAGGAAACAGAAGTTATAAGACATTTACCCCAACGTTAAGTTTGTGGACGCCGACGACGCCGGGGGTATGCCAGAAGCTCTTCTGCACTTCGTGCAGGCGAGCTAAAAACTCTATCTATATAGTAAGCTTTCCTCAATAATACGATATGTTGAACAATTCTGCAAAAAACAGAAACCCATTTTTCCGACATAAAACCTTTATCAAGGAATTAGTTTCTACTAAATGCTAAGTGGCATCCATTTTAGATGTGTGACAGATGTTTAGGCACAAGGCCTTTATCAAGGAATTGTTTCGACTAAACGCTAACTGGCATCCATTTTAGATTTGTGAAATCTCAAATGGATGCCACTTATAGTGTTTAGTATAAACTAATTCCTTGATAAAGGCCTTGTGAAATCTAAAATGGATGCAACTTAACGTTTAGTAGAAACTAATTCCTTGATAAAGGCCTTGTGCCGAATGTCAGAAAAGTTGGTTCCTGTTTTTTGCAGAATATATCTATGTATAACTATATACAGTCGAGCCCCAGTATCTCGAATATCAGTATCTCGATGATATCCCCTATCTCGATGATTCACTAAAGTCCCGAACTATATCCTTATTTGTTTAATATCAATTTCTTCGGCTATCTCGACCATGCCCTATCTCGTATATGTTCTCCATCTCGACTGTTCATATAAATAAATAAATGCTTGGATAAATCGCATAAGCGCCTGCCTGGCTGCCAAGATTGATTTTGGTCGACACTAATTTTCACGTTGTTTGCTTAATTGGTCCACCTGGATTTATTTGAGTGCTTAAAACGATTCTTTAAGCTTATCACGCTGGCCATTTAAGCAAGTCACTGAGAGTCGTGATGCAACCTTGTAATGTTGGTCATTAGTTGTTAGTGATTAAAACCCGACTTCGAGTGACAAAGTAAGTTTGGTTTCATTTAAAACGTGTACAATTCTGTTGCAAGTATTATAATGTTACTCATTTATGTAAATACAATTTTACTTCCTTGTTAGTGAGTAGGCCTATTTAGGTTCTTTAAAAATTTACTTTAACGCATGAGTTTCGGACGGACATTAACCTACCTTTACCTTATGTGGCTTATCACATTATTGGGATTGCTTATCATGTTAAATATTAGCCACATAAAACGATTTTTAGCCACATAAAACGATTTTTTAGGTGGCTAATTGTAACCAACCCTATCCTTTAACAAGTCCATAACCCTGTGGGGCTAGCCACATAAGTACCCTAATGTGTGCCCGGACGGACGGACGGACGGACACCCGCACGTCATTGTGATCACTATGTCTCGCTTTCCGCAAGCAGGCTCAACAAAAACTGAAAAGGCTTTACCAATGAACCATAACTGCGAAGTTTGCTACCAATGGCCAAGCGGTTTGTATGAAGAAGACGTTTGAAATCTCACGACCTTTTGACCTTTCGGCGGCCATCTTGGATGATGTAATCTGATTTTGACAAAAAAATGCTCCCAAGTGATCGCTTCATCCATACCTTCAAATTGATATATGACATGACCATATTTGGTCAAATGTGAAATTTGACCCCTACTTGACCCCTCCTGCCCCGCCCATTTTTGACCCGGGGGCCACCATTTGAAGTAATCTGAAACATCGTTAACTATCGATCATTCATATCAAGCTTTGTCAAAATCGGCCTGGCGATTCGTGAGAAGATTTTTTGAGAATTTGACCAACTTTTCAAAGGCGGCCATCTTGGTTCACGAGAGAAGACGTTTGTAATATATATTGAAAGAACGACCTTTTGACCTTTCAGCGGCCATCTCGGATGACGTAATTATCTGATTTCGACAAAAAAAGCTCCAGAGTGACTGTCTCGTCGATACCTTCGATTTGATATATGATATGACCATATTCGGTCAAATGTCACATTTGACCCCTACTTGACCCCTCCTGCCTCGCCCATTCTTGACCCGGGGTCCACCATTTGAAGGAATCTGAACCAGCGTTAACTATCGATCATTCATACCAAGTTTCGTAAAAATCGGCCTGGCAGTTAGTGAGAAGATTTTTTAACAATTTGATGCGATGACCACCATTTAAACAAAAATGAAAAGCCTTGACCCAATAACCATTACCGTGAGGTTTGGCCAATATCAGCCAAGCGGTTCACGAGAACAACACATTTGAAATCTTTATTAAAAGAACGACCTTTTGACCTATCGGCGGTCATCTTGGTCGACATGTCATCCAATTTCGACAAAAAATGTACCAGAGTGATCGCTTCTTTGATACCTTCGATTTGATATAGACATTACCATATTCGGTCAAAAATAAAATTTGACCCCATGGGCCATGCCCATTTTTGACCCCGGGGTCACCATTTTAACAACTTTGAAAGAGCATTGTACAAGAAGATTTTTTTAAGAATATATACTATTTTTAGACAGCGGCCATCTTGGATTAGCGATGACCTCCATTTTAACAAATCTGAAAAGGCTTCACCCATGGACCATAACTTTTAAGTTTGGCTACCATGGGCCAAGCGGTTCATGTGAAGAAGAATTTTGAAATCTCTAATAAAAGAACGACCTGATCATTGATATAGACATTACCATATTCGGTCATACATTGATCATTCCAACCAAGTTTTGTCGAAATACGGTTGGCGGTTCTTGAGAAGATTTTTGAAGAATTTGTGCTATTTTTAGATGGCGGCCATCATGGATTATGTAATGCCGTCATCTTAACAATTTTGTAATCCCCTACCTAAGGACCATGACGATGAAGTTTGGTGACTATAGGCCCAATGTTTACCGAGGAGAAGACGTTTGAAAATGTTCACAGACGGACGACTGAAGACGGACGGACACATTGCAGTAACAATAGCTCACATGAGAGTGACTTTAAAATAATGTGTATTAAATGTGCTTCCTTCGGAGGTTATTGGAAATTACTATATCTATATAAGTTCTGGTTGTCAGTCTTCATATGTGACATCCAGAAAATTTGGGTTACAACTTACCCATAGACATACATGGAAATGCCTGAAACAGAAAAAAGTGAAATGGTTTAATGTCCCAGCAACAACTAAAGTCCTATAGAGACGGGACCACAGTTTAAAGTCTCATCCGACAGACCAGTGGGATGGAAATACTATGAAAGTATTTTTGATGCTCTAGGCGTGGTTTGAACCAACAACCTCTGGATTGGAAGTTAGGTGTTCTACCCCCTAGGCCACAACCCATCCCCGTCTGAAATAGAATATTTTTAAGTTAACCAGCTTCCTGCGGTATTTCCACTCATTTCTCGCTATTTTGCTATACAATGGCTCGAAAGTCATGTCGAAGTTTGTGTTTGGCTAATTTTCACACCTCCGAGTCCGACTTATTACGATCAAAGGCCGAGCTGCGCTCAACCTGTCTATGAAATGTGGTTTATTTTCAAGTCCAGTTAATTGCCTAAAGTCTTGTGAAATTTGATCGTTAACGTTGTTGATTGCGATCAACAATATACGGTGATTTATTACATATTCTGGGCTTTGGCCACTTGGCGCATTTTTTCATAATAGATTCTGTCGTAAGTCATTGGTCGTTTTTGTGGTAACTCACGGCTTGTGAGTCGTTGCTCGGGTTGAAGTCGAGATGTAACCCATGTTCTCTAGTGGTCCTCGTGTTATTCGTGTGGCTACCCGGGAGTTACAACGAAAAACACCCATTAATAATACGGCACTTCCTAGTTAGGCAGAGATGATTGGTCGTGACAAAAAGGATTTGTTCTACTGAATTTCTGATCAGTGCAGCATTAAATCGGCCTGCACATTCAGTTCAGGACTAGAAATGTTCGTCATCGACAGCTATTCATGATGAACTAGATTGGTCAGTAAGCGAGGCTAAGGGAATACCCCCCGCGTGGGCCCAGGTACCCCTAAATATGTAAAATAATTTCCAAGTGTGTGGGCTTGTGACCTTGACTCTGAGCTTAGCGGGGGCGGCACGAACGTGAATTTGTCACAGGGTGGTAGAGGTCCATTGGAGCAATGCATGTGTGAAATGTGAAGCAGATCCGAGCAAGGAAATAGAAATTATAACCGATTTCTCTGATGTTAAGTTTTGTCAAGAGACTAAGTATGTGACCTTGACCTCGAGATCAGCGGAGATTTGTCATAGCATGATAGTAGAGCCTTAAAGGAATGCATGCATGAAATATTAAGAATTTTCAATGAAAGAAATAGAAGTTATAACATATTTCTCTGATGTTAAGTTTTGTAAAGAGACTAAGTATGTCACCTTGACCTTGGGATCAGCGGGGGTTGGACGGTTGTAGGTTTGTCACAGCATCATAGTACAACCTTAGAGGAATGCACAAGTGAAATATTAAGAATTTTCAATGAAGGAAATAGCAGTTATAACTTATTTCTCTGATGTTAAGTTTTGTAAAGAGACCAAGTATTTGACCTTGACCTTGGGATCAGCGGGGGTTGGACAGTCGTGAATTTAGCACAGCATGGTAGTAGAACCTTACAGGAATGCATGTGTGAAATATTAAGCATTTTCAATGAAAGAAATAGAAGTTATAACATATTTCTCTGATGTTAAGTTTTGTAAAGAGACTAAGTATTTGACCTTGTGATCAGCGGGGGTTGGACGGTTGTGGATTTGGCACAGCATGGTAGTAGAGCCTTACAGGAATGCATGTGTGAAATATTAAGCATTTTAGATGAAGGAAATAGAAGTTATAACAATATTTCTCTGATGTTAAGTTTACGGACGCATGGCTGGACGGACGGACAACCTGACTCCAGTATACCTCGGACAACCTGACTCAAGTATACCTCTTGTGGGGGTATAAAGACCGTTTTGTAAATACATGTACATTTAAATAGTTTATTTAATTTTACATGCTAACTTTAATCTGCGAATAAATACTATTATCATCTAGCGAGATTTCAGAATCAAATTCCAAATTCTTTCGTTTTTAGACTCCTCCTGCAGGTTCTCCACCTCTTTTTCCCCATGTTAAATTCCCATAGAGAACTCATTTTTCGTAATAAAATCATTATTTGACAAAATTTCATGAAATAAAAAGAAGGCTCATTCTTAAATTTCAATAAAATTTAATATTATTGAAAAAAATATTGTTTTTGCATAGCCGTAAAATTTGGGCAGGTTTCGTGAAACAGACAGTAAAGCGTGTTAAAATTTATGGGTTTTACTGAAATTCATGTCCAACAATAACATGTCTGTTCATGATTGCAAAGAATTCAAACATGTTTTGGAGAGTTCGAAATAACTGAATTACAGTGGACTTTCTCTACCAATCAATATTAAGTGGGTTAAATTTAACATCTCTAAAACAGACAAGTTGGCAGTCCCTCCCCGGGTGTCAACTGTATACGTGGGCAGTCCCTCACCGGGTGTCCACTGTATACGTGGCTGTGACTGGAGAAGTGAAGCTTGTGACCAATATAGCTCCCGATCAAATAGCACACTCCTGTAGCCTGATAATGATCTATATTTCTTGTAAGAAACATGACGGGGATTTCATTGATGGAATGGCAAACAGTGCAGATCCTGACAAACTGTACAGATCTGGATCTACACTGGTCACAAAACCCATAAGCCCTATTTCTCCACAGCCACAGGTTAAGTAATAGCCCTAAATATTCGGATACAGTTTGTTCTCGGAAACACACTTTAAAGGTACATACCCACTCAGTGGGCACAAACTGTTCTTTATAGGAAATAAATAAGTGTATACTTGTGTCACTATTCCACCAGTTCTAAAAATTACGAGTGCCCGCTATACAGATATAATCATGTAGTAATATTTATTTCACTGATAGTGACGTGCGGTGGTATAAGTCTATTTTCATATTCAAATGGGGCATGATATTTTTTAATTATTTATACTAATTAAATGCGTCACTTGAAAAAATAATATTTTCGACAGATTATAAAGTATGATCATTGCACATCAAAACATAAATACATAGAATAAGTAGTAATGTCCCTTAACATTTTAAGGAAACACAGTTATTGCCCCTGATATCAGTGTGGAAAGTTACGACTGATATAAAATGTATAATAATGCCAATCAATACGTGGGGTGATGGTGAATGAATGTTTATTTTGCCAGAAAATGTCTCAGATGATGTCTGATATAAAGAACATGTTGTGCCTACTGAGTGGGCATGTACATTTAATACGCGCGTAGTCGCTGGAATTGTTTTAATCTATGGTTTCTCAGGTGGAAGACTCGGACCTGTGACACAAAAAAATGCCATGTATAAAACATAGTACTGTACGAGACCAAGTGGGTGGGGTAATCAGGGCACAAACATTCTTAAACTTTTCAATCGTCCTAACATTGATGGAAATGGTAAAAAATAAGTAATTTACATACAAAAATTTGAAATTTCAATTCGTCCTGCAGGCATTCCCACTCGTCGGGACGAGCGGAGGAGTGGAATTTTCGTGCCCTAGTAATAGAATATTTTTAATGGGCATTTCTTTTGTGTCACAGGTCTGAGTCTTCCACCTGTGTTTTGTGTCACAGGTCAGTCTTCCACCTGTGTTTTGTGTCACAGGTCCGAGTCTTCCACCTGTGGTTTCTCACAGCAAAGAATGTACGGTACAAATATTTATGGTCACAATCACAACAAGGGCATCGTTATCACAAAGCTAATCCCCTCGCTGACAGTCTTGATAATAAAACAAGAGGGCCATGATGGCCCTAATTCGCTCACCTGACTCCATGAACACCAGAGGAGAATGTGACATTGAGTTCATGTGTTTTAAAAAAAAAAAGTAATATTTTTAGATGGCGGTCATCTTGGATTAAGCGACGACTCCCATTTTACCAAATCTGAAAATGCTTCACCCAAGGATCTTAACTTACTATGAAGTTTGGCCAACATCGGCCATGTGGTTCCTGAGAAAAAGACGTACAAAATCTCGAATAAATGGACCTTTTGGCGGCCATCATGGATGTTATAATCATCCGACTCCGACAAATATTGCACCAGAGCAATCGCCTCATCGATACCTTCAATTTGATATATGACATGAGCATATCCGGTCAAAAATAAAATTTGACCCCACGGGCCACGCCCATTTTTGACCCCGGGGTCACCATTTTCACAACTTTGAAAGAGCATTGTAAATCGATCATTTCTACCAAGTTTAGTCGAAATCCAGCCAGCGGTTCAGGAGAAGAACATTTTTTAAGAATTTATGCTATTTTTAGATGGCGGC
Organism: Conchocele bisecta; assembly: GCA_029237695.1. Taxonomy (NCBI): domain Eukaryota; kingdom Metazoa; phylum Mollusca; class Bivalvia; order Lucinida; family Thyasiridae; genus Conchocele; species Conchocele bisecta. The sequence continues at coordinate 26,485,879 of CM055275.1, read as the reverse complement.
CATCTTGAATTAGCGATGACATCCATTTTAACAAATCTGAAAAGGCTTCACCCATGGACCATAACTTTTAAATTTGGCTACCATGGGCCAAGCGGTTCATGTGAAGAAGAATTTTGAAACCTCTAATAAAAGAAAGACCTTTTGACATTTCGGCGGCCATCTTGGATGGCATAACAATCCGATTTTGACAAACAATGTAACAGAGTAATCGCCTCATTGATACCTTCGATTTGATATATAACATGACCATATTCGGTCATAAATAAAATTAAAGAAGAATTTTGAAAACTCTAATAAAAGAACAACCTTTTGACCTTTCGGCGGCCATCTTGGATGACATAACCATCCGATTTCGACAGAAAATGCACTACAGTGATCGGCTTGTTGATACCTTCAATTTGATATATGACATAACCATATTCGGTCAAAAATAAAATTTGACCACAAATTTGACCCCACGGGCCACCATTTTAACAACTTTGAAAGAGCATTGTACATCGATCATTCCTACCAAGTTTTGTCTAAATCCGGTTAGCGGTTCTTGAGAAGAAGATTTTTGAAGAATTTGTGCTATTTTTAGACGGCGGCCATCTTGGATTACGTAACGACGTCATTTTAACAAATTTGTAATCCCCCTACCTAAGGACCATGACCATGAAGTTTGGTGACTGTAGGCCCAATGGTTACCGAGAAGAAGACGTTTGAAAATGTTCACGGACGACGACGGACGACGGACACATTGCGGTAACAATAGCTCACATGAGCTTTGCTCAGGTCAGCTAAACAATAATAAAGAAATCATTTTTTTCACATTTTTGCCTTACAAACAAGGTGAACGTAAGTCCTCAGTGACCTTGACCTTGGGTGATTGGACGTGGGTCGTATGCGAAACAAAGCCCTAGACACACATTGTGGCCAAATATTGTCAAAATCGGTGAAGCTGTTCAGGAGTTATTGAAAAATGAAAGGTGTCACTAAGGAATGCACGCACATGGACTAACCCTATATCTCCTCTTGCCTATCGGCGAGGGGATAATAATGATTGATTGATTTAATGGAGTGTACTGGCCTATCAGCGAGGGGATAACAATCAGAGCTCCAGATAAGTTTTGTATCGAGTAATATACCCCATATTTCAAATTCAATGCGTATTTTACTTTTACAAATGTATTATTGATTTTCTTCCTTATTAAATAGGGAACAAATGAAAAAAGTAAAACAAATTTAACTAGAAATGTGGCCTGTCGGCATACGAATGCCCCCGCTGGCAGCCAAAGAAAACGAGGCATATTTGATTATAAGCCATTTACCCGAGCGTTAAGATTTCGAACGCACCAAGTCTGTGACCTTGACCCTGGGCTTAGCGGGGGCAGGACAAATGTGGATTTGTCACAGGGTGGCAGAGGACCATTGGAGCAATGTGTGTGTGAAATGTGAAGCATATTCGAGCAAGGAAACAGAAATTATAAGCCATTTACCCGAGCGTTAAGGTTTCGAACGCACCAAGTCTGTGACGTACGTAAGGTTTCGGGACGTACGTACGTAACATATTAACGGACGTTACGTACGGACGCCGGTAACACTATATGCCCCCCTCACCATTCGGTGGCGGGGGTATAAAAATTCACTTATTTCAGCTGCTAATGAATTTTACAAATGTATTATTGATTTTCTTCCCTATTAAATAGGGAACAAATGCAGCTCAACTAAGTAAACTTTCAACTTTATTACAGTATTTTCATTACTGAACTTGAAAATCAATGCGTATTTTCACACTGCTGTGAGTATTGTGTACTCCCACTTCTGATAATCAATGCGTATTCTGCTAAAATAAGTGAGTAAAATACGCCAATACACACTTTATCTGGGAGCCCTGCGAATGTAAATGGACCCGAATCTTTAGGGCGATTATGGTAGTACGTTACCAGTGTTTTCAGTCCTAAATCTTTCATAGCCTTGAGTGCGCTCAAGTATCGCATTCCTAGGACCTGCTCTTCATCCTTCCCACTGGTAAATCGGCCCTTCGTGTGGAATACATCTTGTAAACAAGAAATGGCATCATTAAATGAAGTTTATTACCGCGCTGGCCACCTTGATAATAAAGTGAAAAAAAACAAAACAAGTCCTCAGTGGATGATCGAGCCTTGGCTATAAAAACAAGAAAATATGGTCATGGAACATGGATACCCCCTACCTGTAGCCTTGACAAGAATTCCACCACGAGTCGCGCTTGCCGAGACATTTGACCGAAACATGATCATGGGCATGTGTTAAAGTAAGCATCACAAAAGCCGTCAGAGAAGTGCCTGCTTCAGACACAAAAAAGGTCCAGGCTGAAGAAACTGTTTGACATAAAACAATGACTAAGTGTTTCCACAACCATGTGAGTCATGTTAATGATGGCATGAATGTGTTCCAAATGCTTACATGTATCAAGTGTCCAAGTATTGAAGCAATCCGTTAGGTAATATTAAAGTTATATCATGATGAAGAAACTTGTACAAACTTTTTGACACAAAAAAATGGCTAAGTGTTTCCGCAAAAATGTGAAGGTAAAAAAGGTCAAGGTCATGTTAATGGCAGCATAAGTTTGTTCCAAATGCTCAAATGTATCAAGTGTCCAAATATTGAAGCAATCCATCAAGTATATTAAAAGTTATACCATGATGACAAAGCTTTTACAATTTTTTTTACATTTCGGACGATGACAACAGAAAAAGCATCGACTCGTCGCGACAAAAATTAAAAACTTAAACGCAATTGCCTTACAAACAAGATGAACATAAGTCCCCAGTAACCTTGACCTTGGGTGTTCGGGCATGGGTCGTATGCGAAACAAAGCGCCATCGCTAGACAGACATTGAGGACAAATATTATTGAAATTGGTGAAGGAGTTAATGAGTTATTGAGAAAACATTATAAACTTAAGGCATTTGCCTTACAAATAAGGTGAACATAAGTCCCAAGTGATCTTGACATTGAATGTTCGGACGTGGCTCGTATGCGAAATAAAGCACCGTCCCTAGACAGCCAATGTGAGCAAATATTGTTGAAATTGGTGAAAGAGTTACGGAGTTATTGAAAACTTAAACGCATTAGCCTTACCGGTATTGGTGGGGGCATAAAAAAATAAAAATTTTGCCTTACAAATTTGCTCCTTGGGCGGTCGGATATGGGTCGTATGCAAAACAAAGCACCATCTGAAGACACACATTGTGGACAAATATTATCAAATTCGGTGAAGCGGCTGACAAGTTATTGAACAAGAGTTGTCAGAAGACAACGAAGCTCGCCTGTTGGTAGCCTTCACTCAAACTTGGCACAGTTGTATAAAAAAACATTAATATTATATAACTTGACCTTGGGTTAAGGGGCGTGCGGTGGACCTTGACATTGGGGTCAGTGGTGGAAGGTGTTTTGTGGCTTTGCTATAGCATGATACAGCATATTAAGATGAATGCATGTATGAAATATCAATGCGCACCCTGAAAACAGAAGTAAAACAAAATTTAACCCAACGTTAAGTTTATGAACGCACTAAGTTGGTAATTTTCTACAGCATGATAGCTAATCACATGAGGAATGCATGTATGAATGTACTAAGTTTGTGACCTTGACCTTGGGGAAAGGGGTGGGGTGGGTGGGTCATGTATTTGCTGTAACACAATAGAGAATCATCAAATGAATGCATGTATGAAATATCAAGGAGTTCCCTATAAAGAAACAGAAGTTATAAAAAAAGACATTTACTCCAACGTTAAGGTTATAATGTTGATTTTGGGGAAAGGGGTGGGGGTGGGTCATGGATTTGCTGTAGCACAATAGAGGATCATCAGATGAATGCATGTATGAAATATCAAAGCGTTCCCTGTAAAGAAACAGAAGTTACACAACATTTACCCCAACATTAAGTTTATGAACATGCTAAGTTTGTGACCTTGACCTTGGGGTAAGGGTTGGGTGGTGGGTTGTGGGTTTGCTACAGCATGATAGAGGGTCATCTGAGGAATGCATGTATGAACTATCAAGGCGTTCCATGAAAGGGACAGATGTTATAAGACATTTACCCCAACGTTAAGTTTATGAATGTACTACGTTTGTGACCTTGACCTTGGGGAAATGGGGGGGGGGGGGGTGGGGGGGGTCATGGATTTGCTGTAGCACGATAGAGTATCATCAGATGAATGCATGTATGAAATACCAAGGGGTTCTCTGTAAAGAAACAGAAGTTACACAACATTTACCCCAATGTAAAGTTTATAAATCAGATTGTATAAAAAGACATTTACTCAAACTTTAAATTTATGATGTAGATCTTGGGGAAAGGGGTGGGTGGGTGGGTCATGGATTTGCTGTAGCACAATAGAGGATCATCAGATGAATGCATGTATGAAATAACAAAGCGTTCCCTGTAAAGAAATAGAAGTTACACAACATTTACCCCAATGTAAAGTTTATGAACATGCTAAGTTTGTGACCTTGATCTTGGTGGGGTAAGGGTTGGTGGT